>JXCR01138270.1:99924-179705 GCA_002079205.1 Phalaenopsis hybrid cultivar | reverse complement strand
AAGCAAAATAATAAGAAATCATGAACTGTCTTCCAAAAATTGGCCAGTAAGAGTAGGAGAAGAATCTGAAAACCAGCTCTCAGAAACCATTTTTTGCACCTAAGAAAAGAAATAATCATCCATAAGGTCTTAACCAAAATCCCCATAAACAACCACGTCCATCATTGAATCTATGCAGTCTTTTACTATCTCTAATAACAATTTCTCTTCTGGTTAAAATCGAGAAGTACTTTACAGCACTCTGACAATCCCTGCAAATGCTTATGTTCTTAACAACTCTAACCGGTACCCCCTTAGGTAACTTCAGCAACCCAAAAACTACAGCCAATTTCTCGCGGTGATGAACCGAACTCGGCATCTTTACTTCTCACCATCATAAACATTCACATCCTCATCAAGAAATATTTTAAATTCATAAATTTTCAAGAAATACTTTCACGGAATTCATAAATTTTCAAAAAATTGGATAAATTTCCAAGAAATTCATGTAACTCAGAACTCCATGAATAAGACCAATCATCAGCTCTAAAGTAGTAAACTTTATCTCGAATATTTATCCAATTCCGATCCCTGATGCTCCCAATCTTCTCTTCCTTCATCATCTTCCTTACTTTTGAAACATCTCGCCACCTCAATCTAAAAAATACATGTTCTGTAAAACCAAATATGTCTCACTCTCTTTGGATCTTAGCTCAAGTAAACTTTCTGCAGCACAATAGCCCAACTCCATATTCCCGTGTGTTTGACATCCAGCAATCAGAATTGATCATATTATTTCGTTAGGTTTAAAACCAGTCCACTCCACAAACATAGANATGTACATACTTAACACCAAAATTTTAATGTATACATACATACCACGTTATAATTACATATCACTCAATTCTCATGTATATACAAAACCTAACACCTAAACTTCAATATTTACATGCATACCATTGAACTTTTATGTACATACACCTAACACCAAAACTTCAATTTATACATACATACCACATTACCTATGCATTTAATTCATACATATCACTTAATTCTTATGTATATACAAACCTAACACCTAAACTTCAATTCACACCACAAATAAACGAAAATAGTGTCGCAAATAGACTCATATTCTTCAATGCTTTCTAATTTGAAGGGGTTCGGTTGTCTTTGTAAGCTCGAACCGCCGGACGTCATAGCGATTGTATCGCGAAGCTTTGTTCGGGAAGGAGATGGTTTTGAGCGAAATTGAAAAAGAGAAGGAAAGTGAAGAAGAAAAGGGGAGAGGGGAAGCTTAGGAGAGTTTCGGATATAAAGGGAGATAGGAAAGGCGCGCGCGGGAGACGGGAGACGAAAAATGAAATTTAGGCGCGTGACTTATGTAAAATAGATCATTTACGTTGAATTTCCGTGTAATTTGCATCAGCAGTAGTTCAATGCTAATAAGTACAGCTTTGCGTCAATTTATTTGACATAAATTAAACACAAAATCCGTCGCAATGACCACACAAATTTCGTTGTTTTCGTAAAAATTTTCCCTTCGAATTTTTAGACGCAAATCAGACTAAAATCAGCGCAAATATTAAAATTTATTATTCGTGGCTTAAGTGTCTCAAATTAGATGCTAATTTTTTGCGCCAGCAAAATCAAATGCAAATATCAGAAGATAATATCAGCATTTTCTATAGTGTTAACAATGGCAAAATATTGTGTCAAGGTGTTGTTTCTCATGGAGAGGTGATAGAGCTCCTTCTTGAGCTGAACAACACGAGATAAATTTGTGGACTGAAATCTCTTTTCGAGAGATGTCCAAATATTTGCAGTGATGTTAAGATAAATGATGTAGGAGATTATAGATGTTGAGATGGTGGACATTAGTATTGCCACAAGATTGTGATACACGAGTTGCCACATGATATATTCAGAATTGTCTTCTTGATTGTCGGTGATATCTTGACAGAATTTGTGAGGAATAAGTGTTTAAGCGTCTAAAAAGGATTCAAAGCCATTTGTGATAAACAATTTTTGAATCTGAACTGGTTTGTCATTGTCTTGCTGTGTGACATCAAGAACTTGAGAGTAATGGGGATGGTAGTCTCTTTGATCTTTGTGAGAGAATTGGGTGATGGAATTAGTTTGTGAAACAGTGCGGGAAGTGGAATCCATCGAGAGAACAGAAGAAGAAAGCTTGGAGGATGTAGGAAGGAGACAAGAGAGAGAAAAAAAGAACAGGGAGGGAACAGGAGGATCACAATAGCTCTGATACCAAGATAAAACCCATCGATGAAGACTCGGCCAGAGGAATAGATAAGTGAAATATTTCTTTCATATATTTTTAGCATACATTGATACATATTTATAGATATATAAGAAGGCAAAAGAGTAAAATATAATATACATATTAAAGTGACCCGTGAATAATTGAGCGTTCACAGGTAACTTTCCTTTAGAGCAACAAAAGGAGAAGCCCTAGCAATCTAAGTCGAGCACTGTTCCGCAGGGTGAGATGACCAAAGGCATGAAAAGGAGACAAACCGAGACGAATCCAAAGAGTCAATTATGAATCCTTGTTAATATCATCTCTCATTAGCAGTAGTTATACCAGCCAAAATAAAATTATAATTACATGATTTTATAATAATTAAAATTATATATATACCAAAGATGTTACTAAGACACTTTTTGAAGTAGAATAAAATCTCTTCAATTAAACGTTTTCTTCAATCAGATACATGCAAGCTTCAAAAACTGAAGCTTACATGAAAACGAAAAATTAGAAGAATATGAAATAGCAAGAAGCAACTCTTAAAAGGTTTCTCTATATTATTCATAAAGGTTATGCACAAAATCTCATCTCAAGTGAAACTATTCTTTATTGATGATGAAAATTTCTGTAAATAGATAAAATGAAGATTATTATGCAATATAATAACAAANTATGAAATAGCAAGAAGCAACTCTTAAAAGGTTTCTCTATATTATTCATAAAGGTTATGCACAAAATCTCATATAAAGTGAAACTATTCTTTATTGATGATGAAAATTTCTGTAAATAGATACAATGAAGATTATTATGCAATATAATAACAATAAATCAAGCCAATCTACAGGTTGGTAGTTCAGTATATTCCAAAAAATAAAGACTGTAAATTTTTCAGTAAATTAATGATTACCAGTTCAGTAAAGGAGGAAGTGAAGAACCCTTCAAGCGATCTGGTTATAGATCCTTCAATATACCAATAGCCATATAAAGAATTTGATTAAAAACCATCTCTGGTCTCTGAAACTTTATAATCTGAATTCTTACCAAGNAATATTTCTTTCATATATTTTTAGCATACATTGATACATATTTATAGATATATAAGAAGGCAAAAGAGTAAATATAATATACATACTAAAGTGACCAGTGAATACTTGAGCGTTCACGGGTAACTTTCCTCTAGTGCAACAAAAGGAGAAGCCCTAGCAATCTAAGTTGAGCACTGTTTCGCAGGGTGAGATGACCAAAGGCATGAAAAGGAGACAAACCGAGACGAATCCAAAGGGTCAAGTATGAATCCTTGTTAATATCATATCTCATTAGCAGTAGTTATACCAGCCAAAATAAAATTATAATTACAGGATTTTATAATAATTAAAATTATATATATACCAAAGATGTTACTAAGACACTTTTTGAAGTAGAATAAAATCTCTTCAATTAAACGTTTTCTTCAATCAGATACATGAAAGCTTCAAAAACTGAAGCTTACATGAAAACGAAAAATTAGAAGCATATGAAATAGCAAGAAGCAACTCTTAAAAGGTTTCTATATATTATTCATAAAGGTTATGCACAAAATCTCATCTCAAGTGAAACTATTCTTGATTGATGATGAAAATTTCTGTAAATAGATAAAATGAAGATTATTATGCAATATAATAACAATAAATCAAGCCAATCTACAGGTTTGTAGTTCAGTATATTCCAAAAAATAAAACTGTAAATTTTTCAGTAAATTAATGATTACCAGTTCAGTAAAGGAGGAAGTGAAGAACCCTTCAAGCGATCTGGTTATAGATCCTTCAAATTACCAATAGCCATATAAAGAAGTTGATTAAAAACCATCTCTGGTCTCTGAAACTTTATAATCTGAATTCTTACCACCAAATTATTCACAAAGATTCTATGAATTATCTCAGAAGTAATCAATAGAATTTGATGATGAATGAAATGTGCAGTTCACTCCTCCAAAGCAAAATAATAAGAAATCATGAACTGTCTTCCAAAAATTGGCCAGTAAGAGTAGGAGAAGAATCTGAAAACCAGCTCTCAGAAACCATTTTTTGCACCTAAGAAAAGAAATAATCATCCATAAGGTCTTAACCAAAATCCCCATAAACAACCACGTCCATCATTGAATCTATGCAGTCTTTTACTATCTCTAATAACAATTTCTCTTCTGGTTAAAATCGAGAAGTACTTTNCGTCCATCATTGAATCTATGCAGTCTTTTACTATCTCTAACAACAATTTCTCTTCTGGTTAAAATCGAGAAGCACTTTACAGCACTCTGACAATCCCTGCAAATGCTTGTGTTCTTAACAACTCTAACCGGTACCCCCTTTAGGTAACTTCAGCAACCCTAGAGCCAATTTCTCGCGGTGATGAACCAAACTCGGCATCTTTACTTCTCACCATCATAAACATTCACATCCTCATCAAGAAATATTTTAAATTCATAAATTTTCAAGAAATACTTTCACGGAATTCATAAATTTTCAAGAAATTGGATAAATTTCCAAGAAATTCATGCAACTCAGAACTCCATGAATAAGAACAATCATCAGCTCTAAAGTAGTAAACTTTATCTCGAATATTTATCCAATTCCGATCCCTGATGCTCCCAATCTTCTCTTCCTTCATCATCTTCCTTACTTTTGAAACATCTCGCCACCTCAATCTAAAAAATTACATGTTCTGTAAAACCAAATATGTCTCACTCTCTTTAGATCTTAGCTCAAGTAAACTTTCTGCAGCACAATAGCCCAACTCCATATTCCCGTGTGTTTGACATCCAGCAATCAGAATTGATCATATTATTTCGTTAGGTTTAAAACCAGTCCACTCCACAAACATAGAAGCCTCCTCCATTCGACCTAGCCTCACAAACATATCAAACATGCAAGCATAATGATCAATAACAGGCTCACTGTTGTACTCTCTCCTCATCATGTTGAAGTAATGTTCAGCCTCCTTGACCAAACCTCTACGGCTGCAGGCTGAGAGGACGCCAACAAAAGTAATCTTGTTAGCCTCACACCTGCCAATCTCATGTCCTCGAAAAGCTTTAATGCTTCAATCGAACGACCGTGCTGAGAGTAGCAGGTAATCATTGAGTTCCATGAGATTAAATTCGAAGTAGAAACCTCCATAAATGCCATATAAGCCTTCTCTATGCAACCACACTTGTTATACATGGTGACCAATGCACTGTTTACCCCTGCATCTGATAAAAACCCAGTCTTTATGGCTTAGGGAAGGACCAGCTTTCCTTGTTCTAGAGCTACCAGATCACTGTAAACACTTAGGCAAGGCAGCTTCCAAGAGCATTTCATGGAAGATCCTCAGGCCTAACTCAGCATCACCATTATCACCACAGGAAGAAATAATTGTAGTCGAAGAAATTTCATTTTTATTGGGAATACCCTGGAAAGCCTTCACTGCGTATTCCAAGCTCCTGCATTTAGAATACAAACTGTAGAGTGAGTTCCCAGTGCTGGTATTCGATTCAAGATGACACTTTATTATATAACCATGAAGCTGCTTGCCAAGCTCCATGGAGTAGAGAGACGAGCAAGCATTAAAGACTGGCCCAAGAGTGAAATTTGTTGGGTAGAAAGCTGAATAAAGACTCGAAAAGCTTCGACGGCCTAGTTGTTGCGGACGTAGCCAGAGATTAGCGAAATCCTGGTGACTATGTTTTTCTGGGGAATAAGTTCGAACAGCTTTTGGGCATGAACTGATACCAGTAGATCCGCGAGGGTGCCGGACTTCAAAATGTGGGCGTGGAGCGTTTCAACAGCTGAAAGGGACTCGATTTCACCGCATTGTTGAAGAAGAGGAGCGTAAAGGGCGGCAGGGCGTCTTTACTCGACTCGAGTGATACTTCTCGGCTTTGAGGCTTTGCAATCAAAATAACTAATTTTGTGACGATTTTAGAGATTTATGATGAGTCTTTAACGGAAAGATTAAAAAGGCTTTACCTTTTCAACTGAGGAAGAGGAGGAAGAGAGCTGCCATGGATCAGTTTCAAGTTTGGAAGGAGTGATGCTGATCAAAATGGAAGGAAAGAATGCCATCGGAGTAAAATAGGGAGCAGGAGAGGAGGGGGAAAAAGTGAAAAAAACTAAAAAGGTGAGAGGAAGAGTCAGTACTCTGTGGGAAATCTTCTTTTATCTGTGGTGTGGTTTCCTGTGGCTTTTGGGATAACAATATTTTCTCATATGGAAAGAGAACCCCAATTTCCTTCATGCTTGCAGCTTTTTCATCTTATCCACGTAAATAATTTATCCTGATAAACTGTTGATTAATAACTTATCCTGATAAGCTGGTTGACTGATTGGTTTGTACGTTTGGAAACAACCAATTTTCAGTAGTTTCTAGATAAATGGTTATTATGTCCCTGATCTGGATAAGTTGTTTAGCTATTTAGTTTGTGCGTTTGGAAAACAACATATTTTCAGTTTTTCCCATATAAATGACCATTTCGGCACTGCGTAGTGTGGTTGTTTGCGACATAACTGTAATTGCTACACATTTGACAGTTGAGAACCAAAAAAACCATTTCATAACACATTTGACAGTTGAGAACCAAAAAAATCATTTTATAACAATATAAAAAAAAAGATATACACCTCACTTAAGAGTGAGTATCAAGAAAACTAATAAACAAGAAATAACATATTAAATTACAATTAAAAGTATGATAATATTTATTTTAAAATACAGAAGAAGCATGTCACGAGCAACGTTGTCCGATTGGGACACCGTCGAACCCGGAGAATTGATGTCCAATTAGGATACCGTCGAACCCCGAGCAACATCTCCGGTTAGGATACCGCGAACCCCTAGCAACATTCTTCGATTGGGATATCGTAGAATCGGTCGGACTGTGAAATAGCAGTGAAATGAATGTTTTGATAAGATAAACACAACAACACAAAAAATAACTACTCTCACATCCAAGCCACCATAAACAACAACCACATACAAGCGCACCCCACATCCACCACCAACACACACACCCATGGCCTGCAGAGCACACCCAAGACATCATAAACTACTCTCACAGTCACCACACACAAGCACAACTAACATCCACCACCAACTCACACACCCAAGCCCAACAGAGTACACTCAAGCCACCATAAATACCACTCACATCCACCACACACAAGCGCACCTCACATCCACCATCAATCCACACTCCCAAGGCCTGCAGAGCACACCCAAGCCACCATAAACTGCTTTCACAGCCACCACACACAAGCACAACTAACATCCATCACCAACCCACACACCCAAGGCCAGCAGAGCACACCCAAACCACCAAAAACACCACTCACAACCACTCCACACAAGCACAGCTCACATACATCACCAATCCACACACCCATGTCCTGTAGAGCACACCCAAGCCACCATAAACTGCTCTCACAGCTACCAGACACAAGCACAACTAACATCCACCACCAACCAACACATCCAAGGCCCGCAGAGCACACTCAAGTCACCATAAACACCACTTACAACTACCACACACAAGCACACCTCACATCCACCACTAACCCACACACCAATAGCTTGCAAAGCACACTCAAGCCACCACACACAAGCTCACCTCACATCCACCACCAACCCACACCCACATGGCCTACAGAGCACACCCAAGCCACCATAAACTGCTCTCACAACCACCACACACAAGCATAACTAACATCCACCACCAACCCACACACCCATGCCCTGCACAACACACCCAAACCACCATAAACACCACTAACAACCACCATAAATAAATAATACAAATAAAAAATTATAACAAATTATCCAATGTTCGCTATAATTAAATGCATATCAAATCATTATAAGTAACATAGGCACTCATATGAAAATTTGATGCAAGTGAAACGAATTCTTTGTACGAATTAATAATTGTTAAATGCGGATACTGTTTTTTTCATTCTTTCTAGTATAGTCAAACTATCACCAAACAACATAATCCATCCAATAGTCACCGCCCTAGTTGAAAGAAAAGCACAAAACTCACTTCCACTATAATACTATTTCATAAATATTCACCATTTTTTAAAGAAGATATGAAAAAGAGAATAGGTTGATATTCTCCATAATATTCATTGTCCCAGTTGAAAGAAAATCTCAAAATTCACTTCCACTATAAACTACTCAATGCGGAATGATCAATCAAACTAGAAGTAGGAAGCCATACAGTTGCAACCCTACGAATTTTCNACCACACACAAGCTCACCTCACATCCACCACCAACCCACACCCACATGGCCTACAGAGCACACCCAAGCCACGATAAACTGCTCTCACAACCACCACACACAAGCATAACTAACATCCACCACCAACCCACACACACATGGCCTGCACAACACACCCAAACCACCATAAACACCACTAACAACCACCATAAATAAATAATCCCAATAAAAAATTATAACAAATTATCCAACGTTCGCTATAATTAAATGCATATCAAATCATTATAAGTAGCATAGGCACTCATATGAAAATTTGATGCAAGTGAAATGAATTATTTGTACGAATTAATAATTGTTAAATGTAGATACTGTTTTTTCATTCTTTCTAGTATAGTCAAACTATCACCAAACAACATAATCCATCCAATAGTCACTGCCTGAGTTGAAAGAAAAGCACAAAACTCACTTCCACTATAAGATTATTTCATAAATATTCACCATTTTTTAAAGAAGATATGAAAAAAAGAATAGGTTGATATTCTCCATAATATTTATTGTCCCAGTTGAAAGAAAATCTCAAAATTCACTTCCACTATAAACTACTCAATGCGGAATGATCAATCAAACTAGAAGTAGGAAGTCATGCAACTGCAACCCTACGAGTTTTTCAAACATGATAAAAAAGAACCTCCATGGAAAAAATCAATTTATTGCAGGATAGCGAAAATAGAGGATTGCACTGATCAAATGGGTGCTTCCCAATAAAAAACTGTAAAAATTAATCCAAGAAAACCATGAACAAATCTCGATCTACCAAACAAATGTTTGGTATCGCCACAAACTTTCCAAAAAAACCATGGGATCGGAAACCACAAAGGGAAAAACGAGAGCAATGAAAGGAAAACCACATAAATTAAACATATTGAAATATTATTGCAAGATACTGGATGAACGATAGGAAAAACTGAGGGAGAAGAGAGAGAGAGCGGGGATGGAGAATCAGGCTAGGGCAAGCGCGATCACATGAGGGAGAAGGAACGAAAGGTAATTGTTGATCAAACGCAGCTCTTCGAAGCGGGACGCAGGGTTGACCCCACGACCTACTTCGTTTAATAAAACCTAAATGTCGTTTTCAAAACGCCTGCTGAAAGCACGAACCAAACAACATTTGCTTTTTCAAAACACCAAACACGGCAATAAGCTGCCCCAAAGACACCCTAAATCAATAATTTGATATTTTATAAATATTTAATTATTAAAAGAACAAATTTTAAGAAATTTTATTTATTTAAAAAAAAAATTCATTTATAGCTCATGAATAAATTTATTAAGAAGCTCAATAAATAATTTTATTTAAAGCTAATAAATAAAATCAATTTAAAGGTTATGAACAAAATAGGTTAAAGCTTAATTTAAATTGACAATAAGCTCAATCAAAACAAATGTTATTAATTTAAATTTATTTACATTAAATTAAATTTAATTTTAATCTGTGGTACAAAACAAGATAAATTTTTATCTTTTTAGCTGTTCATTTATTTTATGCATTTATATACTAATTTTAGTTATTCATTTAATAACTCAATCATTTATTTATTATTACATTTAATAGCTCAATCATTTATCAATTTAAATTGTCAGAAAATTCTATTGAACATTAATTTTGTAATTCCATTTTTCTTAACTCAGAAGAAGAGTGAGTTTGTGTACTTACCATTATATAGTGGATTATTTCAATTGGGCTAGATCTCATGATTTTTTCTTCATTTCAGTGTTTTCCACGTAAAAACTTATTGTGATTCTAACTGTCACTTTAATTACCTAAGAATGTATTTTTGTGTAACGCTAAGATGCTAAATAATCACTCTGTCACCGTAAACATTCCGACACATATTAATAATAAAATTGATGTTATTTAATAAAAGATTTTTTAATTTAAATACAGTTTTATTATATATAATAACAATTCAACAAAATTTATGAGAATCATTTAATGAATCAATTTTGAAAATAAAATAATTGTATAACTCTGACTTTTTTTGTAATTAAATTATAAAATTTATCATTGATAACTAAAATATAGAAAACAAGGCTTGAAGGCATTGAATTAAGAGTAGTTCAGGGTTTCACCAACTTATTTCTAAATAGCATGTTATGGCAATTACAATAAAACAATTGCTAGAAAGCCCACCATCCATGCATACCATCCAATTCCTATGTATTTACATATCTAACACCTAAACTTCGTTTTTTACATTTATACCACCCTATTTCATAGGTAAGGTGGAATGTATGTAAAACTTAAACCATAGCTGTTAAATAGGTAATTACTTAGAAATTAAGTGGTATGTATGTAAATCTTTCTTATGAAAAATGTTAAACCAAATGGACCACTAATTTACCCACTAGGCTATTGCAACCATGTTATCAACATTGCATGATGAATGGTAAATATAGGCAGAATGAAATGTATGGAATATAGTAAAACAACCTCTAGGTAGAAATGCAATTCAATGGAACAAGAATGTTGGTGTCACCATAACAAAGCCCTTCACCTTTGCCCTAGAGAACTTGCAAAAGACGAAGCTTTTACTCTGTGATAACATTGAAAGCCAAATGTTACTAATGTATGAATGAATAAGAGAGATCAAATCAACATGAAATCAAAAATGGTGAGTTAGCTTTGAAGAAATCATATGAAAATCTATCATTGTCCTTGGCTAAGTTGGTCTAATAGCGATATCATCATATTTACATTTATATATCAAGTCATTTTTATTTTTTGCTCGTGTATAAAACC
Organism: Phalaenopsis hybrid cultivar; assembly: GCA_002079205.1. NCBI lineage: Eukaryota > Viridiplantae > Streptophyta > Magnoliopsida > Asparagales > Orchidaceae > Phalaenopsis > Phalaenopsis hybrid cultivar. The sequence continues at coordinate 168,426 of JXCR01138270.1, read as the reverse complement.
ACTTCTATGAAAAGAGAACAATTTAATGGATCAAGATCAATATAAAACAAATTATCATTGGCCTTAATTAAGTGCATTTTCTTCTAAATATTATCAATTTACTATAAATATTTCTCAAATTTGCTTAGTTCAACTTTAGTTATTTTAGTACAAGAGAAAAGATTACCAAATATAGTCTTGTTACATGATTGAAGTGCTTATGGTTAAGCAAGAAGGTGGTTTTGTCATATCAATTTGTTGGAACAATCTAATTTTGAATTACTACTCCCCCAATCTGCCACTATTTAACAATCTAGTAGGAAGTCTCATGAGCTGTTATATAAAGGCCTCCTATAAGATTTATAGAGCAGAGCTTCAACTAAAAAACAAGATAATCAAGTCCTCGTCATTAATTTTGATAAAATTTAATGATTAACATGGATAAAAAGTGGAGCAAAGAAAATTTTCTTNTTTATAGAGCAGAGCTTCAACTAAAAAACAAGATAATCAAGTCCTCGTCATTAATTTTGATAAAATTTAATGCTTAACATGGATAAAAAAATGGAGCATAGAAAATTCTCTANAGCATTTCATGGAAGATCCTCAGGCCTAACTCAGCATCACCATTATCACCACAGGAAGAAATAATTGTAGTCCAAGAAATAACATTTTTATTGGGAATACTCTGGAAAGCCTTCACTGCGTATTCCAAGCTCCTGCATTTAGAATACAAGCTGTAGAGTGAGTTCCCAGTGCTGGTATTCGATTCAAGATGACACTTTATTATATAACCATGAAGCTGCTTGCCAAGCTCCATGGAGTAGAGAGACGAGCAAGCATTAAAGACTGGCCCAAGATTGAAATTTGTTGGGTAGAAAGCTGAATAAAGACTCGAAAAGCTTCGTCGGCCTAGTTGTTGCGGACGTAGCCAGAGATTAGCGAAGTCCTGGTGACTATGTTTTTCTGGGGAATAAGTTCGAACAGCTTTTGGGCATGAACTGATACCAGTAGATCCGCGAGGGTGCCGGTCTTCAAAATGTGGGCGTGGAGGGTTTCAACAGCTGAAAGGGACTCGATTTCACCGCATTGTTGAAGAAGAGGAGCGTAGAGGGCGGCAGGGCGTCTTTACTCGACTCGAGTGATACTACTCGGCTTTGAGGCTTTGCAATCAAAATAACTAATTTTGTGACGATTTTAGAGATTTATGATAAGTCGGTAACGGAAAGAGTAAAAGGGCTTTACCTTTTCAACTGAGGAAGAGGAAGAAGAGAGCTGCCATGGATCAGTTTCAAGTTTGCAAGGAGTGCTGCTGATCGAAATGGAAGGAAAGGATGCCATCGGAGTAAAATAGGGAGCAGGAGAGGGAGGAAAAGAGAGAAGAAGTAAAAAGGTGAGAGGTAGAGTCAGTACTGTGTGGGAAATCTTCTTTTATCGGTGGTGTGGTTTCCTGCCGCTTTTGGGATAACAATATTTTCTCATATGGAAAGAGAAGTTTCGGGAACCCCAATTTACTTCATGTCTGGTTGGACAATTAAGGGTCTGTTCCAGTTAGTTGTAACTTTTTCAGCTTATTCATATAAATAATTTATCCTGATAAGTTGTTGATTAATAACTTATCTTGATAAGCTAGTTGACTGATTGCTTTGTGCGTTTGGAAACAACCAATTTGCAGCAGTTTCTGGATAAATGGTTATTTTGCCCATGATCTGAATAAGTTATTTAGCTATTTGGTTTATGTGTTTGGAAAACAGCTGATTTGTAGCTTTTTTCCATATAAATGACCATTTTGGCACTGCGCAGTGTTGTTGTTTGCAACATAACTGTAATTGCCACACATTTGACAGTTGAGAACCAAAAAAATCATTTCATAACAATATAAAAAAGGATATACACCTCACTTAGAAGTGAGTATCAAGAAAACTAATAAAAAAGAAACAACATATTAAAATTACAATTAAAAGTACGATAATATTTATTTTAAAATACAGAAGAAGCATATCACGAGCAACGTTCTCCGGTTGGGACACTGTCGAACCCCAAGCAACGTTCTCCGGTTGGGATACCGCCGAACCCCGAGCAACTTTCTTTGATTGGGATACCGTAGAATTGGTCGGACTGTGAAATAACAGTGAAATGAATGTTTTGATAAGGTAAACACAACAACACCAAAAATAACTACTCTCACATCCAAGCCACCATAAACTCCACTCACAGCAACCACATACATGTGCACCCCACATCCACCACCAACCCACACACCCAAGGCCTACAGAGCACACCCAAGGCATCATAAACTACTCTCACAGTCACCACACACAAGCACAACTAACATCCACCACCAACCCACACACCCAAGACCGGCAGAGTACACCCAAGCCACCATAAGTACCACTCACAGCCACCACACACAAGTGCACCTCACATCCACCACCAAACCACACTCTCAAGGCCTGCAGAGCACACCCAAGCCACCATAAACTGCTCTCACAGCCACCACACACAAGCACAGCTAACATCCATCACTAACCCACAAACCTAAGGCTAGCAGAGCACACCCAAACCACCAAAAACACCACTCACAACCACTCCACACAAGCACACCTCACATACACCACAAACTCAGACACCCATGTCCTGCAGAGCACACCCAAACCACCACAAATTGCTCTCACAGCCACCAGACACAAGAACAGCTAACATCCACCACCAACTCACCAATCCAAGACCCGCAGAGCACACTCAAGTCACCATAAACACCACTTACAGCCACCACACACAAGCACACCTCACATCCACCACCAACCCACACACCAATGGCTTCCAAAGCACACTCAAGCCACTACACACAAGCACACCTCACATCCACCACCGACCCACACACCAATGGCTTGCAAAGCACACTCAAGCCACCACACACAAGCTCACCTCACATCCACCATCAACCAACACCCACATGGCCTACAGAGCACACCCAAGCCACCATAAACTGCTCTCACAACAACCAAACACAAGCATAACTAACATCCACCACCAACCCACACACCCATGGCCTGCACAACACACCCAAACCACCATAAACACAACTAACAACCACCATGAATAAATTATCCAAATAAAAAAATTATAACAAATTATCCAACATTCGCTATAATTAAATGCATATCAAATCATTATAAGTAGCATAGGCACTCATATCAAATTGATGTAAGCGAAATGAATTCTTTGTAAGAATAAATAATTGTTAAATGTAGATACTGTTTTTTTCATTCTTTCTAGTATAGTCAAACTATCACCAAACAACATAATCCATCCAATATTCACTGCCCAAGTTGAAAGAAAAGCACAAAATTCACTTCCACTATATGATTATTTCATAAATATTCACCATTTTTTAAAGAAGATGTGAAAAAGAGAATAGGTTGACATTCTCCATAATATTCACGGTCTCGGTTGAAAGAAAATCTCAAAATTCACTTCCACTATAAACTGCTCAATGCGGGATGATCAATCAAACTAGAAGTAGGAAGCCATACAGCAGCAACCCTATGAATTTTCCAAACATGATAAAAAAGAACCTCCATGGAAACAATCACTTTATTGCAGGATAACCAAAATAGAGAATTGCACTGATCAAATGGGTGCTTCCCAATAAAAAATCATAAAAATTAATCTAAGAAAACCATGAGCAAATATCGATCTACCAAACAAATGTTTGGTATTGCCACAAACTTTCCAAAGAAAACCATGGGATCGGAAACCACGGAAGGCAAAATGAGAGCAACGAAAGGAAAACCACATAAATTAAACATATAGAAATATTATTGCGAGATAATAGATGAACGATAGGAAGAACCGAGGGAGAAGAGAGGGAGAGCGGGGATGGAGAACCAGGCTTGGGCAAGCGCGATCACATGAGGGAGAAGGAACGAAAGGTAATTGTTGATCAAATGTAGCTCTTCGAAGCAGGACACAGGGTTGACCCCGCGTCCTACTTCCTTTAATAAAACCTAAACATTATTTTCAAAACGCCAGTTGAAAGCACGAACCAAATAACATTTCAGCTCTAAGCTGCCCCAAACATACCCTAATTCAATAATTTGAATATTTTATAAATATTTAATCATTAAAAGAACAAATTAAGAAATTTTATTTATATTAAAAAAAAGCATTTATAGCTCATGAATAAATTTATTAAGAAGCCCAATAAATAATTTTATTTAAAGCTAAAAAATAAAATCAATTTAAAATAGGTTAAAGCTTAATTTAAATTTTCAATAAGCTCAATTAAAACAAATTTTATTAATTTAAATTTATTTACATTAAATTAAATTAAATTTTAATTTGTGGTACAAAACAAGATCAATTTTTATTTGTTTAGTTGTTCATTTATTTTATGCATTTATATACTAATTTTAGTTATTCATTTAATAGCTCAATCATTTATTTATTTTATAAATTCAATAAGTTACTCGTTTATAAACTTGATAAGGATCGTTTGATTATAAAATAAATAGCTCAATCATAATCCTTATTATTATTTTTCGATAAATATTATTTATTTAGTTAAAAAATAAATAACATAATGGCACTAATTTTAATTTGCTCAATAAATGTTGTTTAGATGGAAATTAAGTTGTTTGATAATTTACTTTTAAATGTGCTCAATAATAACTCGATTATCATCGTATTAAACAAATAAAAACCAAACTCAAACAAGAACTAGGCCTGAACATAAACACAAAACTCAATTAGAGCTCGAGTTCGACAGGAGTTCTAATTTTATAAACAAGCTAAAGCTTGAACAACCCCAAAAGCTTGATTCGAGCTTTAGCTTGACTCGAGCTTGAATTTTATAATCAAGTTCAAATTTGAACACAACCCTTCTCTACTTGGCTCAGTTAATTTGGAGCGGACTAACTTATCTCAAGTCACCCGTGCAACTTTACCGCTCTTCTTTGACACTAAATCAGTCTAACCCTCACAACGCTTGATCTTGTAAAAACAAACACTCTAAGAAGAAGAGTATGAAGAAATACTAGAGAAATGAACATTTCACTAGAAACAAAAAAGATTACAACACTTGAATGCTTGGAAGCTTGTAAGGTTTTACAAGGATTGATCCAAATGAGTGGCAGAGACTCCTATTTATGGTCTCCTCCAAGCCTAAGAGAATATTCTAGATTACATTAGAATATTATAGTTTCTAGATAGTTCTACATCATTCTCTTATATACATACATAGTCTTAGATCTTTCTAGATTTTTCTTGAGTTATCGTTCAAGCTTTTCTTTCTAATATTCTCTAGAATGAGGTGAAATCTTCTAGAATTACTTGGATTGTTCTCTATATGATTTTTTTCTAGAATCTTCCATACAAACGGCTAAAGATGGCAGAGTGTGACACCTAGCTTCAACTATGGTTTTGAGGGGAAAATAATATGGGATATTTACATACATACCACATAATTATTATACATTTACCTATCTAATATTTAAATTTATGTTTATATTTTTTTATATTTATAACATTCAAGTGTTTCATATCATATAAAAATATTGTCGACATTAACTTATAAGAAACAAAATACGCCTTTTCAAACATAGCTGAAATGCTATGAGCATAAAAAAATCAAAATTTAGTTGTATGGTATATATGTAGTTTTTTCAATAAATAAATCAGAAAAAAACGTTAGTCATTACAAATGACCATCAATCTTGACCAGTATGTAAATAAACATGAATTTCGATGCAATTTTTTTATTAGAAACATTCAAATTTCTATTAAAAATCATACAACACTTCGGCTTCGATGAACTTAAAGTCAAACTGATCGGTTCAACAAGTCGGACCCAACAACAACAAAATTGATCCAATGAGTTAAATCAAGCTTGAATCAAGTTGTTAAGTTATTTTTGGAAGTTTTTGGGCTTAATTAGAATGTCAAAAGAATTCCAAATATGGAAAACTTATAGTTGATCGAGCATCTCGATGAGAAACATCCAATGAGCCTAAAATTACTCATTTCTAACATTTTTAAGATACTCAAAGGTTCACAAAATATCGTCCAATCGAGGGAATCTCTCACGGGCATCCAATGAAGTGGTATTGATTGCTTCCTTATTTGCAGCAAGGTCTCTCTCAGACTCTAAATAGAATCTTGTCCCCGTCATGAAAGGGGGCTGGACCGTGAACTAGAGAAAGACTGGAGCTTGAAGGAGAAGGATTTGACGGCCAATATTCTATACCAAAGGCCCAAAAAATGCCACCTCTTGTTGCAGTTGTCTACCATTGATGACCACTGCTCTCCGGTCTCCATCGACCATCACCAGTTGCACCCCTGCTCATTACCAAAAAATTCTCTTATGACGTCACAACATACGTTATGGAGTAAAGAAGCACCATGGAGAGTAACACTAATTTTGTAGAATAAAGAAGTATTCTATAGAGCAACACACCCCAAAGATGATATAACAATACACCTCAAACATGATGTAATAATGCCATAAATATGATGCAATGCGCACCCCACCTAAAATGTAATAAAGCACCCCAAATACAATATAGCAATATCCTAGAGATGGTGCAATGTGCTGCCCGTATATAGTGTAACAATAAATCCTAAAGATAGTGTAACAATACACCCTGAATATAGTGCAACAACATGCCCTGCATATGATGCAACGATGTCTTTCGAAAACAGTGCAATAACGCTCCCCGAAATAACTACTTACAACTATCATGCTTAGGATACGATGATTTTCTTCGAAATATTAAAGCTCTCTCCTTGCATCCCACCAATACAATCTGCTTGACCACTTAAGTTTTGTTTAAAAAGGCTATATTTAAGCTTTATTTTAAGAAAGTTTTTGTTTTAAGTTTTATTTTTTAAAAATAGATTTATATTTTGAGTTTTTTGTTTTGAAATTGTTTATGTTCAAAAAAAGATTTTTTTTAGAGTTTTGTTTAGAAAAAGTTATATTTTGAAAGGATATTATGATTATATTTTGAAAAGATATTTTAATTTTAAAAGATTTTTATTTTAAAAAGCTTATATTTTCTTAAAAGGTTTCTGTTAAATTATAGAAAGGCTTGTTGTTAAGTTTTATTTATTGAGAGTTTTTTTCTATCTTTAAGGACTTGAGCTTAAGACAATCAAAACTTCGAAAAAAAAATATGTTTATGAATATATTAGAAACTAGAGCAAATATAAACTTAACTTCTTCTCCTTAAGGTTATATCAACTTTATGAAAATAAGTAATTTAGAGCATGTTTAAATTAATAGAAGTCTTTATAAAAAATAGCTTATTCAGCGCACCAGTTTTATTTATATAGTTTCATAAAAGTTGTTCATTTGGATTTATATCAATTTTTATAAAATAATCAATTTAGAATCTTCTTCAAATATATAAATTAACGTCACTCAACTATATGTACTTTGCAAATTGCCTCCTAAACATCGAACATATCAAAACAACCCATTCCAAGCATATAAGGATAATTACTTTGTCAGCTAGATATCCTAAGCATGTTTTCTACTAAATTCATGAAGCCACAACTTACTCACTTGCATGAAAATTTGTGTGAACATAAAACCAAGCATGTAAATTTAGTATGAACATGAACTAACACATGGAGATTTAACATAAAGATAAACCAACAATACATGTAAATCTAGCATGAATATATACTATCACAAGAAGAGTTTGCATGAAATACATATAGAACTTCCACATGAACTTTGCATGGAATGCATAGAATTACTTCTTAAAATTAACAGGGAATGTATAGGATTACCACATGAATTTTTTATGGAACATATATAATTATCACATGAAGAGAGGTTTATTGTTTCGAGTAATGTGGAGAGAGGGAGAGAAGTGGTAAGGGGTTTAGGGTTTCAAGTAGTGTGAAGAGAGGAAGAGAAGTGGTGAGGGGTTTAGGGTTTTGGGTGGTGTGTGGAGAGGGCCCATCAAAAAGTGGTGAGGGGTATAGGTTTAAGGTTTTGGGTAAGATAGAAAACAATAGTAGTGTTGAAATTTTAGGTGAAGGGGGGTTTAAGTGGGGAGAAAAATGGTGGGAGAAGTAATGAGGGAATGAGAGAAAAATTTATATTTTTTTTAGGGAAATTTCAATTTGGCAATGGGTAGTTATGGTGGTTGAGGCAAAATTTGAATCCATAAATCATTTGAAAGAGAAAAAAACAAGGAATTAAAGGGTACAATTACTTTTAGATGAAATAAAATCTAGCTCAAGATATTTCAATTTGAAGTGCCTTGGTAGTTATGAGTGGTTGGGGTGGTTATCCCCAAAATTTTGATCTTGGCTCATTTGATAGAGAAAAATACAAGAAATTTAGCAGTACAAAAAGTTTTGGCTGGATTGAGTCCAAGTTCAAGATGTTTTAAGTCAAAGTGTGGGCCTCACCCTAAAAGAAAAAAATTGGTAGATTTTGAATTAAAATTTTTAGTGGATGAAATTTATGTTTTTAGCTCATATTCACTTTAGTTGAAATTTGGCTTTGATTTATGTTTATTTTGGATGAATTATTAAGATTATTCTTTTTTATTATCGAAATTATTATCCAAATTATTGTAGACTTAACAGGCCCTCAAATAGAGTCTAACTTGGGCGTGAAGGGGTTCATTTTTAAAAATTTCAATGATCTAAATGTACTCCTACAGTCCCTTTTCAAAAATAATGATTCATTGAAAAAAAAATTTATACGATTATTTTTTATGCATGAATATTTAAAATACAAAATTTTGAGTAAAAAGGTATGTCAGATCATTTTCAAACTCATTTGCATGTTTCTCATATATCATTATAAACATCATGCAACTTACAGTCTGATCATTGGATTTGTCAACATGATAATTTCGGGGTGCATGGAGCAATCTTCATGCATGAAAACTTGATGTAAAAAAGTTTTACGTAAAAATTATTTCATATAATCATTCAAACTTATTTGCATTGTTTTTATATATGATAATAAACATCTTGTAACTTTTAGAATGAAGTTTCAAGCTATATGTGGATCTGTGAAGAAAATAATAATTTCAGTGAGCAAGTTGGTTAAAGCTAGTTTTTAGATCAATTTTAGAATTCGCTGAAGTTGGTTATGTTTTGGTTCTATTTTGTTTTTGTTGATCTTAATTTTTATTCGATCAGATTTAAATTTTAGTTTAAATTGGAGTTTAACTCAGGGTTCAATTCATACCTTATTCAATTGAATTTAGTCGTCGAGTGACACTGTAAGAGATGTCATATGACCCAAAAAGATTAGATATGAGCTAAGAAAAATAATGACCAAAAAATGAGATCAACAAGCCCCTTACAGAGTCACAACATACGGTGGAGAGTAACGAAATGTCGTGCAGAGTAATGACTAGTCTTGCAGAATAATAAAACATCCTACCAAGCAACATGCCCTGAAGATTGTGTAAAAATGCAACCCAAAGACATTTTAACAACTCCTTGAATTTGGTGCAACATGCATCCCACATAGAGTGTAACAATGCACCCTGAAGACGGTGTAACAATACCTAAAGAAGGTGCAATACACACCCAATATACACTTTAGTAACGCATGCTAAAGATGTTGTAACGACACACCCTGAATATAATGTAATGACATACCCTAAATACGATACAATGACACATTCTGAAAATTGTGTAACAACATACCCCACAATAATTGCTTACAACCACGATACTCAAGATATGATAAGTTTCTCATACCCTTGAAACTCTCTCTTAGTAACTTATCACTTTAACCTACGTGACCAACTACAACATACATGATCTATAGCTCATTCGGCTCTTAACTCCGCGTTTGTGGCTTACAAATATTATCACATCTCACACAACTCCCAACACTGACCACTGCAGCCTACAAATTTTATCACAGTGCATGTAGCTCCCAACTCCAGCCTTTGTTTCCTGCGGATGTTATCACAGCTTATGCAACTCCCAATTGTGGCCTCTATCTCTACTGATTTATCTCAGCTCATGTAACTCCCAACTTTGGCATCTACGACTTACAGAAGTTATCACAGCTTATACAATTGTCAACTCCCACATTTATGTCCTATGGACGTTATCATGTTCATGCATTTCCCACCTTCAACCTCTGCAGCCTACGAACAGTATTACAACTCGACGTTATGACCTACGAGGCTCACAGCTCACACAACTCTCAACTTTTATCTCTGTGGAACATTGTCAAAGCTTCATATTCCGACCTTTGTGACTAATCAACGTTTCTGAAGCAACCATCTACCACCCACATGACCAACTATTACCAAAACTTTCAAATATGACATTTATGACAAGTTGGCGATACAACCACCATCTATAATATTTACAGAGGACTATTGCCTCCATAGCAATCGACTTATGGTCTTCACTGCCCGTTACATGTATTCTTGTTGAAATTCCATTGAACATCAATTTTGTAATTCCATTTTTATTAACTCAGAAGCAAAGTGAGTTTGTGTACTTACTATTACATAGTGAATTATTTCAACTGGGCTAGATCTCATGATTTTTTCTTCTTTTCAGTGTTTTCCACGTAAAAACTTATTGTGATTCTACCTGTCACTTTAATTACCTAAGAATGTATTTTTATATAATGCTAAGATGCTAAATAATCACTCTATCACCGTAAACATTCCGACACACATTAATAATAAAATTGATGTTATTTAATAAAAGTTTTTTCAGTTTTATTATATATAATAACATTTCAACAAAATTNTATATATATATATATATATATATATATATATATATGAATATCGAGAAAATTTAATGGGTCTCGCTTATGGACACTGATGGGTTTGGAAATCAGGGTGTGCTCACTCCTAGTTTTGTGTGTGTGCTGTGAATTCTTAAACTTGATTTGTGCAGCACGTGACACTGCACCTTTGTTCCTTGGTAACAGCTCCAAAATCTTAATGTGTGTGTGTTGGACCGCCAAATTTGCTTCTAGGTCAGTTGTTATTGCACTCCTTCGTATCATGTAAGTACGCATGGTCATTTCAAGTAATATTAGATTTTTTTAGTCCGAATTGTCGATCCCACAAGGAACGAGGTGTTAAAATCTTAAGAAAAGTTCTAGCTTATTAAACTAGTTTTCAAATTTAAAATCTTGACAGTTTTAAGGTTATACTAATGGTTTACTCTAATTCAAAAATCTACTAATTATATTAAAATTTGGAGGAAATCAAGTGATAAGGTTACCCTCCCTTTTGCAATGGTATAAGAGGTGTCTAGATAGTGAATGGAATAAATTGAAAGTATTGTTAGTGACAAATAAGAGTAATTATCTTCTTTGCACTCTCTCTAGTGCATAAAGAAGTTTGATTCAACTGGTTCTAATTCATTAAACCTTAATTTGAACCCATTAAAAAGTATTTCCATATCTAATTGCATTTCCTTATATGTTACTTTTGATTCACGCTCTATAGCTCTCATCAAATTGCATGGGCTGGGATGTTTCCTATAGTTGTCATTGATGGGCTTAGCTTTTGTTCTCACTTAAACCTGTGGCAGAAGATTTCATTATTGACTCTGGGCAATTTGTTTGACGTTTATGCAAAGACATCACAACGAAATCTCAAAGTGGCGATTAGTTGGTCTCGATGTGTTTTGCTAAAATCGAAGCTGATTTGGAAGGTTCTATTGATCCTTCAACTCATGGATCTGCTGGTTCATGAACTCTCTTGTGTAGTCCAGATTACTGGTGTCCCTATTGTGAGTTTGTTCTCCATATACTCCTCCTCCACCTGTCTGTAGCATAATTCACAATCACGATACCTTTTAGGATATTGAATCCTGATTTGTTCTTGAATCACACCCCCCAAGGAATTGAAAATAAGGAAGGAAAGAGAGAGAGAGAGAGAGAAAAAAGTGAATAGTAATGAACAATTAATTATATCAATCGTGTTGACCTTTCTTGAATTTTTTGGTTAAATTTATGTATCCCATGTTCATGAAATGATCTCTCTTTTATAGGGGAGAGAGAGTATAATATGACAATGCTACCTTTTCCCCCTACTTTAATGACGGTTTTACAAGATATTCCAGGTATTTTTACCTATATGAGCATATCACTTAGCTGCTCTTTGGCTCGATAGACTGAGCTCTTTTAGCTTCAGCTCTACAGAACCAATTCAGTCAGTTATGCTTAGTCGATGTCACCTATCAGTTGAACTTGGCGAACTTTAGGTCAACATAACTAGTTCGGTCGACTGAGTTGGTTGGTTGTCGACCTTGATAATAATATGGGGGAGCTTTTAAATCTCCTCGATATGATTGAAGATGTCGAGAGGCGAGACCTTCCCTCAAGTCAACTTCTTCATGTCGATTGGCTTAGACACCTCCTTGTCTTGTTTTTAACTGAACGACTCAGATTCAGATACTTTGGTCATTTTTGCGACTCGGTCGGATTTGACCATGCATACTCTAGCTCAGACGGCTGTAACTGATCGGATAAGTTGGCCTCCTAGTCTTCCATTGATAAGCCTTCCTTTAACACGCTCTCTTTCTTTCGGACCGTTAGATCTCATCATGATCAATGCCGACACATTTTAGATGTAGAGTGTTTGTTTTTAGTTGAAGCTTCACCGCTTCGGTATTTTGTATCCATGCTAAAATAACATTCATCATAAATGGTTGTATTGTGCATTGGATTCAAAGTAGTATGGGAATATGGATAATACTTTTTATTTAATTGCAAGAAGTTCTTGAAATGAAGTCAACTGTGCTAGCGTAAAAGTCAATATAATTTAACTTAGATGGAAACAAGCCCTTTACTGCTTAAGCATGGTTCAAATACACATGTCTTAATTTGAACACGTTCACATACATGCCACTCAATTTTTATGTATTTACATATTTACACCTAAACATTAATTTTTTTTTATACATACCACCTAATACTTTTGTATTTAAATGATTAGCACCTAAACTTCTATATTTTTATACATCTAACACTTGAATTATCCTAGCTATATTATAATAATTTGATGTGAAAAATGTAGACATGAAAATGTATGTATTGCTTTTGAAAATAAGTGGTGGTATATTTTTGATGTGATATACAAACCTTGAGTAATATGAACTCAACTTGAGTGCTATACATGCAAATAGATATAGGAATTGAATGATATGCATATCAATCTTTTATGTATTCATACATATGACACTTAACCTTTCAAAGTTATGTCTATAATACCTTGGTGTGACGAATGCATGCATGGGAATGTATGATGTACTATCGTAAAATAAATAAAAATGTTTTTTTTTTTATCTGATATTAAAGATTTGAATGTTATGTATATAAAATGGAAGTTGTGTTGTATGTGTAAATGCAAAGGAATCAAGAAAACTAATAGATCTAGGCAAACGCAAAACACCTGAGAACAATGAACTAAGAAATCAGACTAAATCATAACTAAAAGATCAAACCCAAGAGAATAAACTAAAATTTACCAACTTAAAATAGCTCCAAACCATACATAGGCATATCAACTATAATCCCTATGGTAGTCAACATAGAAATGAAATATTGGTCCATGCACTTCGAGATTAGTCCAGTTTAGAACCCTGGCTTATATTACTTGGTGCCTTTAGCTAATTTCTAAGGATCATTACCTATAAAACCCCCAAAGCTTATAAATCTCTGGAACTATGAGATGTCATAGGATGAGGTAACTCATAATTACTGAAGAAGACACCTTCATCCACTTAATGATTAACTAAAGCAATATTAGTTATCTGTATAGTAATAGTGGAGACTTCTGACCATCTGGCTGGTTAATAGCTAAGTCTACCAATGAACTCGAGAAGATGAAAAACCATAAGGATCATGATCGGAGATGTCATACCCAATTATTTAGGTTAATTTATACATATTTAGTTTCCTTGTAGAACTTAGATTGTTATATATGGAGGACTTCAACCTCAGTCTATAAATTAATCCAACTAATCCTATTCATACTCCTTAAATCAAACTAAACCCCTTCCAATCTCATCACAATTTCACCAAATCCATATTTTTTAACTCCAATCAACAACCATCCAATTTTAAAATTCAAGGGTAAATCTCCCTCTTATGGTAGGTTAATTCCCTTCCCGGCCTTTCCACAACTCGGCGTCGCTAGATTGTTAGTCCCAACCCTTCTAAAAATAATTTTTAAACTCAAACTAAAATTGAATGTCCCTTTTCAAGACATAAAGTTTGATTATAAAATAAGTTGGAGGGCTCAGTGGGCTTCTCAGTATTCAATGACTCTATACCCTTCTGCCATTGAACTGTGAAAATAATCTCTCCAAATTTGAACATATCCCGTTTGGAACTCCTGAAACACCAACGTTGACATCCAAGCTTTAAAATCACAAACAAGACATGTCAATACTTTAATCAAGTGTTTTTTTAGAGTTCAAAATTTTGTTAGGTAAGTAACTACAGGGGCTTGCTCTTGTAGGGATATCATACCCTAGAATAAAATAAATCATATCTTACACCTTTAAGATAGAAATAATTCTTTGATTAATGTATACTAATAAATCTCAAAGATTTTCATCATTTAAATGATTCAATATATTTAAATAAAATATTTATGCCTTCAAAGTGATGTATTTTTTCTTCAAATGATGTATTTAATTATTTTGATAAAAATCTTTTGAGTTTTGTGGTAAACTCCCAAAATTAAAACCATCAACCACAAACTTTTTCAATTTTTTTGCTTTAATAAGTTCTTCGACTAGGCTGTGGAGATGTTGTCATTTCTCCATATCATATTTTAATCCCCTATGATATGCACTTTATCTATTAGGATCACACACATGGGTTCTCACCTACAAAGGACATAATTTATTGTTCAAGTCTTTATTTTAAATGACCTTGATTATCTCGGTCATTAGTGTGACTTTGGTAGAAGGAAATTAAGATTTTTCTTGCCTCTTCTTAAGGTATTTTTCTAATTAGCCTTCTATTGGTATCTTTCCACTTGTGTTGTCGAAAGTGCTTGTCATGAGTGATCCGGAAGTTTGTCCTACCAAAGCAATTCCTTGATTTACCGCGGTCTCCATGGGACTGGTTTTGAGACTTTCCTTTGGGCTCCTATGGTATGGAGTCAGGCTAAGAATTATATTCTTTAAAAGAAATGTGGTTATTTGCAAGCTCTAAGAGCTTGAACAAGGTTCTTGGATTTTGTAACCTAAGTGCATACCTAAACGAAAATCATGCAAGCCTTGAGCCAAGGCTGTGTGAGAAACAACAAGTTCCAAGTCTTAAATGTCCAATAAACTTCATTGGAAATGTGTGATGGAGCTTTTAAGGCTCTCGGTGAGATTCTAACAGATTTTTATAAGAGGTTTGTAGTTTTTTTGCATCTTTTGATTGCTAGAAAATTATGATGTGGACACGCGCTTGAACTCTCTGAAGGAGGGGAGACTCCTGCATGAATGTTTTTGAACCAACACAATATCGATTTTTTTGATATTATAAGGAATAAATGATATTTTAGGGCATCATTTTCCTTAACAGACTTGTAGTTAACTCAAATCAAGATACATGATAAGAGTTCCTTTTATAAGATTCTAAAGAAAGAATCCTAAACTTATTTAGTGCCTCAACTTTGACAATCTCTCTTGATAATTCATTCTCAAACGATCTTTGTCTCCTTCTAGCTCCTTTTCTCTTATGATTCAAGTGGTCATTCCTATGGAACATAAGCTCCATCCCTTTCTTCACCCAACCTCCTATTAAGAGCCTATCTAATTCTTGCTTTTGGTTAGTCCTGCCTAGGCAGCTCCTAACTTGTTGGTCCTTGTCTTGACACTTCTCATCTATGAACAATCAACCCTAATGATCTTGTATGGGTCTTAAATTGAGCTCTGAAATGAAAAGACTTCTTATTTTGAATCTATATAGCTTTTAAGACTTGTTCCTTCATCGAGTTGATCTATTGTGCCACAAACTCTATAACGCAATCCATTTTTTTTATTCTTTCGTATGCTGAAATGATCCTCTTATAGAGTTTGAGCATGAACTCCACACTCATCACATCATCTAAGATGTTGAATCCTTTTAGGATATAGAGACCAACATGTTAGCGAGTTCATACAACTTTGAAGTCTTTGAAGGAAGTTCCCTTGAGAGCCCCTCTAACATACATTTTATACATGAGAGAAAATATAAAATTTACATTCGGTATAGTACAGCACCTGTCCATGGTATCCTGGTGAAAAGATCACGATGTGGTTATTAGATGACATCATAAGTAAGGATTGATGCATGTACCCTGAAGTAATGATTATTTTTCTTCCTAGTGGTTTGTTTGCCCCGAATTAGTTCAACCACTTTGGCAAGTAGGCTTAGCTCGACCGTTTCAGACCTAGGACATCGAAGCCCAAAAGGACTGTTGATTAATATGTTGCATACCCATGAAAAAAGCCTTGTTTAAGTACAAAATCATATTTGTGTATACAATATGATAATATTTTGTTGTATTGATTTTGAATAAAAACTAAATTAATGTAAAACCCATGAACATGCTCCAGTAATACAAAAGATGGTGAAGAGAGCTTTGGAGGTTGATAATGGCTAGCTTTGATAGTGATTAATGAGTGATGACAATAGCTGATAGACAATAAATCAATTATAATTACAGTTGCATTAGGTGGTAACAACTTGTGTAGTTTATATAGAAATTGATTGAATCACACAATAATTTAAATGCATTAAATTTAAACTAAAAATGCAAGTTTTGAATTTAAAAAGAACTTTACAAAATTAGAAACTCCCTTCTTTTGATTTGCATTGTAATGATATTGTACATAAAGTAGCATCTACAATTATTCAAACAACATTCAAGTCTTAAAATCACATATTTTTAATATTTTATTATTAAAAACAAACAAAATAAAGTTAATATTTAGATTTTTATATAATTTAGATNTTATCGAACGAAATTAACGAGCCGAACACGAGCTTCTTAACGAGCCAAACATGAGCTATTCGCGAACAACGAGCCGTTTTGACAGCCCTAGTCGGTTATGTAAATTTCCCAAATTTTTATTAGAAAAACGGCTAACCAAAACCTAATGTAACAGCAATTTCAGACTCACCGTGATTCTGTCTCAGGAGCCGTCCTCGACCATTCTTCACTTTCCGTGCACCCATTTCTCACCCAACACATTCTATACACGTGTCAAGCGATTATACGTTTGGCCACATCACCACAGGAACGCACCCCCCGAACCCTTTCGAAACCCCATCACTTCCTCGTCGCGGTGATCGCCTAGATCCGTTCTCCAAACGCCCCTCTTCTAATCTTCTCCTCGCCGATCCATGGCTTCCTCCTTCCCCCCAGGCCGCCCATCGGGGCCTCGGCCCGGTTATTATCCCCCTACAACAGCAAACCCTACCCCTAACCCTAGCCTAGCATCGTCTTTACCTGGCGCCATGCAGAATCTACAGATCGGGCGCCCCCCTGCCGCATCCCAACTTCCTCCATTCCTCTCCGGCACTCCCGCCGCCGTTTCCGGGGGATCTCGCCCCGGTCCTCCTCCTGAGGCTCTTCCCTCTCGCCCACAATTTCAGCAGCCGCCGGTCATTTCTAACGGTCCGCGATTCCCTACCCCGGCATCTTCAAGGGAACCTCTAACTTCTTCGATTTCTACCCAGGGTTCTCGCGTTCTCCCAGGAAGCCCTTCCGCCAGCTCGCAGGCGAATGATATGGTGCCACCAACGATTTACACTTCATNGGTCATTTCTAACGGTCCGCGATTCCCTACCCCGGCATCTTCAAGGGAACCTCTAACTTCTTCGATTTCTACTCAGGGTTCTCGCGTTCTCCCAGGAAGCCCTTCCGCCAGCTCGCAGGCGAATGATATGGCGCCACCAACGATTTACACTTCACCTTTTTCTGCTCCAGCTTCTGGTATTCCGATGGCTCCTCCTTCGATGGTTAGCGGCCCTTCGCAATTGCATTCCTTGATGGGTGCTCCGCCATCCCAGCACTTAATGGGAGGTCAGCCATCGCAGACCTTGATGGGAGGTCGGCCATCGCAGCCCTTGATGGGAGGTCGGCCGTCGCAGCCCTTGATGGGAGGTCCGCCATCTCAGTCCTTGATGGGAGGTGCTCCATCGCAGCCCTTGATGGGGGTTCCTCCCTCGCAGCCCTTGACGGGAGTTCCTCCCTCGCAGCCCTTGACGGGAGTTCCTCCATCGCAGCCCTTGATGGGAGGTTCGCCATCGCAGCCCTTGACTANTAGTGCCTCAGCTTTGACAATCTCTTTTGATGATTCATTCTCAAATGATCTTTGTCTTCTTCTTCTTCTAGCACCTTTTCTCTTATGATTCAAGAGGTCGTTCCTATGGAACGTAAGCTGCATCCCTTTCTTCACCCTACCTCCTATTAAGAGTCTATCTAATTCTTGCTTTTGGTTAGTCCTGCCCAGGCAGCTCCTAACTTGGTGGTCCTTGTCTTGACACCTCTCATCTATGACAATCGACCATAATGATCTTGTATGGGTCTTAAATTGAGCCCTGAAATGAAAATACTTCTTATTTTGAATCTATATAGCTTGTAAGACTTGTTCCTTCATCGGGTTGATCTATTATGCCACAAACTCTATGACGCAATCCATTTTTTTTATTCTTCCGTATGCTGAAATGATCCTCTTACAGAGTTTGAGCATGAACTCCACACTCATCACATCATCTAAGATGTTGAATCCTTTTAGGATATAGAGACCAACATGTTAGCGAGTTCATACAACTTTGAAGTCTTTGAAGGAAGTTCCCTTGAGAGCCCCTCTAACATACATTTTATACATGAGAGAAAATATAAAATTTACATTCGATATAGTACAACACCTGTCCATGGTATCCTCGTGAAAAGATCACGATGTGGTTAATAGATGACATCATAAGTAAGGATTGATGAATGTACCCTGAAGTAATGTCGATTTTGCTTCCTAGTGGTTTGTTTGCCCCGAACTAGTTCAACCACTTTGGCAAGTAGGCTTAGCTCGACCGTTTCAGACCTAGGACTTCGAAGCCCAAAAGGACTGTTGATTAATATTTTGCTCCCATGAAAAAAAGTATTGTATAAGTACACAATCATATTTATGTATACAATATGATAATACTTTGTTGTATTAATTTTGAATTAAAATTAAATTAATGTAAAACCCAAGAACGTGCTCCAGTAATGCAAAAGATGGTGAAGAGGGCTTTGGAGGTTGATAATGGCTAGCTTTGATAGTGATTAATGAGTGATGACAATAGCTGATAGACAATAAATCAATTATAATTACAGTTGCATTAGGTGGTAACAACTTGTGTAGTTTATATAGAAATTGATCGAATCACACAATATTTAAATGCATTAATTTTAAACTAAAATGCAAGTTTTGAATTTAAAAAGAACTTTACAAAATTAGAAACTCCCTTCTTTTGATTTGCATTGTACNATTATAATTACAGTTGCATTAGGTGGTAACAACTTGTGTAGTTTATATAGAAATTGATTGAATCACACAATATTTAAATGCATTAAATTTAAACTAAAATGCAAGTTTTGAATTTAAAAAGAACTTTACAAAATTAGAAACTCCCTTCATTTGATTTGCATTGTAATGATATTGTACATAAAGTAGCATCTACAATTATTCAAATAACATTTAAGTCTTAAAATCACATATTTTTAATATTTTATTATTAAAAAACAAACAAAATAAAGTTAATATTTAGATTTTTATATAATTTAGATATAATTTAACATTGAAATAGATTTACAAATTTAAATTTTACATATATAAGTATATAAACCTTGTCATATATGTATGCAAGTTCCTCATTTGATAACAAGTTTTTATCAAATTTTTTGAGAAAATTTACTTAACAAGCACACACTTCTTACATATTTACATATCTCACAATTAAATTTTTATATTTACATGCATAATATTTTAATGCTCTAAATTTATATAAGAAAATGTATATTTCATCTTGAAAACTTGATAATAATATTATTTTTGATGTGATATAAAAAATTTATGAGGTATGTATGTAAATATGAAAGTAAGTGTGAGATATATACATATATAAAAACAGTTTATCCTGAAACGCACAAGCTCCCAACAAACCCTGAATTACTCACTTTTATTAGAAAAACGGCTAACCAAAACCGAACGTAACTGCAATTTCAGACTCACCGTGATTCTGTCTCAGGAGCCGTCCTCGACCATTCTTCACTTACCGAGCACCCACTTTTCACCCAACACATTCTATACACGTGTCAAGCGATTATACGTTTGGCCACATCACCACAGGAACGCACCCCATGAACCCGCTCTGCTTCCTTTNGTTTTTATCAAATTTTTTGAGAAAATTTACTTAACAAGCACACACTTCTTACATATTTACATATCTCACAATTAAATTTTTATATTTACATGCATAATATTTTAATGCTCTAAATTTATATAAGAAAATGTATATTTCATCTTTAAAACATGATTATAATATTATTTTTAATGTGATATAAAAAATTTATGAGGTATGTATGTAAATATGAAAGTAAGTGTGAGATATATACATGTATAAGGATTGTGTATAAAAACTGAGTCGGTTATAGGGGTGTAAACGAGCCAAACACGAGCGCAAGCTCAGCTCANGTTTTTATCAAATTTTTTGAGAAAATTTACTTAACAAGCACACACTTCTTACATATTTACATATCTCACAATAAAATTTTTATATTTACATGCATAATATTTTAATGCTCTAAATTTATTAAGAAAATGTATATTTCATCTTTAAAACATGATAATAATATTATTTTCAATGTGATATAAAAAATTTATGAGGTATGTATGTAAATATGATAGTAAGTGTGAGATATATACATATATAAAAATAGTTTATCCTGAAAAGCACGAGCTGTCCAAAAAAGACTCTGAATTACTCAAATTTTTATTAGAAAAACGGCTAACCAAAACCGAACGTAACTGCAATTTCACTCACCGTGATTCTGTCTCAGGAGCCGTCCTCGACCATTCTTCACTTACCAAGCACCCACTTTTCACCCAACAAATTCTATACACGTGTCAAGCGATTATACGTTTGGACACATCACCACAAGAACACACCCCCGAACCCGTACGACCCCCCATCACTTCCTCGTCGCGGTGATCGCCTAGATCCGTTCTCCAAACGCCCCTCTTCTAATCTTTTCCTCGCCGATCCATGGCTTCCTCCTTCCCCCCAGGCCGCTCATCGGGGTCTCGGCCCGGTTATTATCCCCCTACAACAGCAAACCCCACCCCTAACCCTAGCCTAGCATCGTCTTTACCGGGCGCCATGCAGAATCTACAGATCGGGCGCCCCCCTGCCGCATCCCAACTTCCTCCATTCCTCTCCGGCACTCCCGCCGCCGTTTCCGGGGGATCTCGCCCCGGTCCTCCTCCTGAGGCTCTTCCCTCTCGCCCACAATTTCAGCAGCCGCCGGTCATTTCTAACGGTCCGCGATTCCCTACCCCGGCATCTTCAAGGGAACCTCTAACTTCTTCGATTTCTACCCAGGGTTCTCGCGTTCTCCCAGGAAGCCCTTCCGCCAGCTCGCAGGCGAATGATATGGTGCCACCAACGATTTACACTTCATCTTTTTCTGCTCCAGCTTCTGGTATTCCGATGGCTCCTCCTTCGATGGTTAGCGGCCCTTCGCAATTGCATTCCTTGATGGGTGCTCCGCCATCCCAGCACTTGATGGGAGGTCGGCCATCCCAGAACTTGATGGGAGGTCGGCCATCGCAGCCTTTGATGGGAGGTCCGCCATCGCAGCCCTTGATGGGAGGTCCGCCATCGCAGCCCGTGATGGGAGGTGCTCCATCGCAGCCCTTGATGGGGGTTCCTCCCTCGCAGCCCTTGATGGGAGTTCCTCCATCGCAGCCCGTGATGGGAGGTCCTCCATCGCAGCCCTTGATGGGAGGTTCGCCATCGCAGCCCTTGACTGGAGGTCCTTCATCTCAGCTCATGATGGGAGTTCCGCCATCGCAGCCCCTGATGGGTGTCCCGCCATCCCAGCCCTTGATGGGAGGCCCGTCATCGCAGCCGTACATGGGACCGCCACCGATGCATCAGTACTCAGGGCTGCGGCAGCCTCTACCTACTTCTGGTGCTGCTCCTCCATTTGGATCGCCTCCTGCTTGGCAACAGCAGCAACCCCGGCCGGTGAGTTTGTTTCCCGTGCGCATTCTGTTTGTTATTTGAACTGTAATGTTATATTGGAGCCGGATTGTATTTTTGGTTACTTTTAGCAGAATATGGCAGGCCGCGTTACTGGTTTTAGCTGCAGGCATCTGTTAATTCCAGTTGATGATATGTTTTTTGGTTGTTTACTGATAAATGAGGAGAGCATTACGTTAGAGCGCTCTTTAGCTGGGTCTTATGTCGCAGCCGTACTGATTACATCAATGGCTAGCAGGATGAATCTTGGTTGGAAATCGTTTGTATTGTTGCTGGATGTTCAAGAGAACTAGCTCTCGATTGTTGCCTCAGACTTTCTGTTATGAACTTATTATAGATGCTTTTCAACACAGTGATTGTAGCTCTTGGGATAGGTTGGCTGATGGCCTAATATTGAATTTTTTGTACTTCCAGGTAATTGGTCTGGTGGTGTATTAGGAATGTGACTCTAATTTTTAGAATTTCGGATCTTATCCTTTTTTTTGTATATTATCGGTGTTACTGCTGAGAGTGTTGTGGCAGGGATTTCTTTTATTACTCTTTCAGTGGATATCTGTCAAAGTTTTAAGATCATAATATCTACGTGTTTGGGGTAAATGTTGGATGCCTTATTGCCTCTTTCTATGCGATCTATATTACAAAGTAGGATATCTTAGTTTGATAGGTACCTAATTTTGATGATGAGGTGAACCCAAATTGGAGATAAAATGGAAAATTTTGGGATGGATTCTATAACAAGCATTTGAGCAAATTACATAATTTAGCTGGGAATTTACACCCAAACAGTAGGCACTCATTCACGCTTGAAAGAGGCTTCACAGTTCTTAAATCCACCTCGAAAGGCAATTCTTGTTCATCTAGGTGTCACCATATTCCCAACCTTCAATAAAACTTGGCCTCAAGTCTTACAAGTTGGTTAGATATTGTTACTGGCTGGATATGAATATGATATGTTTGATGTTAGACTATAGACTATTTCCGCTGGAAATTTAACTTTCTATGCATTTGGTTGAAATATCTTCAATCCATTTCACAAGCTGATCTTCCTATATTCAAGTTTGTGGTTTTTGCTCGCTGGAAATGACTCATTTAAAAACTTACTATCAAGTCATATTCTCTTTATTCCAATCGTGGCTATTTGTGCATCAATGTTATTTTAACAAGTTTAATACGATTTTGAAAATCCTTTTTCGTTGTTCAACTTCTTTGATTTTGTTTATTACTTTCTCTCATAGCCTCTTTGTCTCATTAAACATCAAATCTATGGTGTCTTGGGTTATTCTATATTTCACTTTGGCTGTCAACTCTGGCTTGATCAACATTTTATGTTTT
Organism: Phalaenopsis hybrid cultivar; assembly: GCA_002079205.1. NCBI lineage: Eukaryota > Viridiplantae > Streptophyta > Magnoliopsida > Asparagales > Orchidaceae > Phalaenopsis > Phalaenopsis hybrid cultivar. The sequence continues at coordinate 144,851 of JXCR01138270.1, read as the reverse complement.
TGACAAATTTGGCTTGAGCAATAACTGCTTTCCATTGATGTGGGTGCTAAACTTGGAAGGTAACATTGGATATCACCAAGGGATTGGTTGATCACCCTTGGATACCCATAAGATTGGGCAACATTAGCACTTGATAAACTTTTTCTGATGAATAGAAATTTTCATGCAATTTTATAGAACTGGCTTATGAATCTCATATTATGATCCAATGTGATGTGTCTTGGCATTTCATGAATCTTCACAATTTTTTTCTTAAATAAAATTTTAGCATAATTGTAAGCATCCACTCTTTTTATATGGGATTAAAAGATCAATGAAAAACAAAAAAAAAGTGTTCTTACATTATTGTATCTTGTTAACCCAACCCCAAAATCCATGATTAGTTTTACCATGGGATGATTCATAATTGATAAGGGTTTGAATCATCTAATATTATGTATATCATGCATTGTTTTGCAAAGACTCTTCATCAATTATCATTTTTTATTAAAGGATATACTAAGCCTCTTTCATTTTAGGAATTACTTAAAGTGTGGATATGCAATGTTCTAATCGTAATGCAAAGTTGAGTAACTTTGAAAAGATAGCCCTAGTGACTGAAGATTTTATTTATTTTNAGGCCGCGTTACTTGTTTTAGCTGCAGGCATCTGTTAATTCCAGTTGATGATATGTTTTTTGGTTGTTTACTCATAAATGAGGAGAGCATTACGTTAGAGCGATCTTTAGCTGGGTCTTATGTCGCAGCCGTACTGATTACATCAATGGCTAGCGGGATGAATCTTTGTTGGAAATTGTTTGTATTGTTGCTGGATGTTCAAGAGAACTAGCTCTCGATTGTTGCCTCAGGCTTTCTGTTATGAACTTATTATAGATGCTTTTCAACACAATGATTTTAGCTCTTGGGATAGGTTGGCTGATGGCCTAATATTGAATTTTTTGTACTTCCAGGTAATTGGTCTGGTGGTGTATTAGGAATGTGACTAATTTTTAGAATTTCGGATCTTATCCTTTTTTTTGTATATTATCGGTGTTACTGCTGAAAGTGTTGTGGCAGGGATTTCTTTTATTACTCTTTCAGTGGATATCTGTCAAAGTTTTAAGATCATAATATCTACGTGTTTGGGGTAAATGTTGGATGCCTTATTGCCTCTTTCTATGCGATCTATATTGCAAAGTAGGATATCTTACTTTGATAGGTACCTAATTTTGATGACGAGGTGAACCCAAATTGGAGATAAAAATGGAAAATTTTGGGATGGATTCTATAACAAGCTTTTGAGCAAATTACATAATTTAGCTGGGAATTTACACCCAAACAGTAGGCACTCATTCATGCTTGAAAGAGGCTTCACAGTTCTTAAATCCACCTCAAAAGGCAATTCTTGTTCATCTAGGTATCACCATATTCCCAACCTTCAATAAAACTTGGCCTCAAGTCTTACAAGTTGGTTAGATATTGTTACTGGCTGGATATAAATATGATATGTTCGATGTTAGACTATAGACTATTTCTGCTGGAAATTTAACTTTCTATGCATTTGGTTGAAATATCTTCAATCCATTTCACAAGCGGATCTTCCTATATTCAAGTTTGTGGTTTTTGCTCGCTGGAAATGTCTCATTTAAAAACTTACTATCAAGTCATATGCTCTTTATTCCAATTGTGGCTATTTGTGCATCAATGTTATTTTAATAAGTTTAATACGATTTTGAAAACCCTTTTTCATTTTTCAACTTCTTTGATTTTGTTTATTACTTTCTCTCATAGTCTCGCTGTCTCATCAAACATCAAATCTACGGTGTCTTGGGTTATTCTATATTCCACTTTGGCTGTCAACTCTGGCTTGATCAACATTTTATGTTTTTGACAAATTTGGCTTGAGCAATAACTGCTTTCCATTGATGTGGGTGCTAAACTTGGAAGGTAACATTGGATATCACCAAGGGATTGGTTGATCACCCTTGGATACCCAAAGATTGGGCAACATAAGCACTTGATAAACTTTTCTGATGATTTGAAATTTTCATGCAATTTTATAGAACTGGCTTATGAATCTCATATCATGATCCAATGTGATGTGTCTTGGCATTTCATGAATTTTCACAAATTTTTTCTTAAATAAAATTTTAGCATAATTGCAAGCATCCACTCTTTTTATATGGGATCAAAAGATAATGAAAAACAAAAAAAAAAGTGTTCTTACATTATTGTATCTTGTTAACCCCACCCCAAAATCCTTGATTAGTTTCACCATGGGATGATTCATAATTGATAAGGGTTTGAATCATCCAATATTATGTATATCATGCATTGTTTTGCAAAGTCTCTACATCAATTATCATTTTTTATTAAAAGATATACCAAGTTTTATTTCTTTCAAAATATCTGTCTAAGCCGCTTCCATTTTAGGAATTACTTAAAGTGTGGATATGCAATGTTCTAATCGTAGTGCAAAGTTGAGTAACTTTGAAAAGATAGCCCTAGTGACTGAACATTTTATTTATTTATTTTTTTCACACTTTTGATAAATAGGTGAAAATATAAAATATTCTTAGTTCATTTGGTTGGTCAATTCCAATGGTTGCGAATAACAAGGTATTAGGAAGACATAGCTTTCTACTAATTCAATCATGAAATTGTTTTAGAACATAAAACCTATGATAGGTGCAAATTATTTGCTTGGAGATGAGAAAACCACTTGGATCTAAATTCGATTTCTCTTAAGCATTGAAAACTTGACTAGTTTCTTGATCACATTGCAAAACATTTTCGTTATGAAATTTTTTCTAAAGTAGTTAAGCTTGAATTGCTGCATAAAATTCCAATCTGTGCCGATTTACACCTATAACCTCTTTGTGATGGTATCAGTGAAGCACTTCTTTCCTCATATGTTGGGGTGGAATTAGTTTTTCAGGGTTCATTAACCTCATCTCCAAGTTCCTGACCAAATGGCAAATAAAATAAAACAAAAGAAAAAAGAAAGACAAAAAAAAAAAAGAAAAAAGAAAAAAGAGAAAAGATGGCAATAGGCGCACCCCCACCCCAGTAATGGGGACTCATTTATTCTTGATGGACTGAAGCAGGACTCACATATCATGATATCAATTGATGTAACCCCAAAATTTGTGAGATGTAAAAAGTGATTGGGATGGATTCTATTATTAGGAGTTAAGCAAAATACATAGAACAGTTGGGGATCCACTTAACGGAGATTACTGGCTACTAAATCTGGAGCAAAAGGCAATACCTGTTTATCTTTGGCTTCTTCACTGCAGGCCTGGAATGTGAATTGTGTTCATTAACCAATCATTATGAAGATTTAATGGTATTTGTTTGGGAAGTTATATTGTCTAGGATTTTTTATGCTCTTGAATGTTGAAGCCTCGAAGTTTTTAGTACACATTTTACCTTCGCAATTCATTTGTTCAGAAAAGGTTTTCTTGTTATACCTTTTAATTCTGCTGCCGAGCAATAAAATTTATCATAAAATTTTAATTTGATTTTGAAATGAGAATGCTTTCTGAATTGAACTATCTTTCCTATGTTTATACTTGGACCACCGACATGATGGCAAATTGATTGATTTTATAAGGTCTCATTTTTTTAATTTTTTGTTTTATGATTTCATTTCTACAAATGATTAGTAAGGTAATACATGTGAGATGTTCCAAATGGATTTCCAATAGTTTGATCACTCTACTAAATCAAAAAAAACATAAAGATGCACTTCTTTATTATGATATAAGTTTTCTAAGATTTTAGTATCTCATTTCAGGGTGTAGCACCCATTGCGAGTATGGTACAAGCACCACCACAGATGTTTGGCGCACCCCCCAGCTCATTAACTCAATCTATGCCTCCAGTTCCACCAGTGATGGGAAATTCACCACTTGCAGGGCCTCATTCATCAACTCCCTCAAAAATTGATCCTGATCAGATTCCTCGACCGATGTCTAGTTCCTCAGTTATTGTTTTTGAGACTCGTCAAGGAAACCAAGTGAACAATCCTCCGGTATTTACCCCAACATTTCTTATGAGGAATTTACTGTCATTGATTTTTTATGTTTTTAGGAGAAATTCTGAATGTATTTTGATCATTTTTTTTAATCTCGTTACTTTTGCTTCTTCAAATTTACACAGCCCGCCACAAGTGATTTTGTGGTGAAAGACACTGGCAACTGCAGTCCACGGTTGATGAGATGCACAATGAATCAGGTGTGATAGTAGATTTGTGCAGTTGCTTAATTTTTCTCCTTGCTCTAAATTTCATGTGTTTTTCATAGATACCATGCAGTGGAGACCTTTTATCAGCATCTAGCATGCCATTGGCTTTGCTGGTACAACCTCTGGCAATTCCAAATCCGGCTGAGGAGCCTATTCAAGTAATGACCTCCTTGTCTATTCATTTATTTTACCTTTCATACTGCCTCACAAATTTCTTGTGTATTTTGTTAATATATTGATTTCTATGCTACAGATTAATGAAATTTAATAGTTGTGGGAATATTTCCTTGATGCAGCTTTAAAATTATGGGAAAATTGAAGCGCTCTGCCAGAATCTATGCATAATTGTTTAATGATAGTTTTCGCACTTCTTTGAATATTTTGTCCTTCTGTTAGCAGATAAATGTCAGTTCTCTTATTTATCAGATGAGCTGGTGCTTATCTTAAAGAACAGTTTTAAATTACTTTGAATTCATTTCGTTAGAAAAGAAAACAAAAAGATTTCTTTTGCAGAAACCTGCTAGCCGCCTGACAATATTGGTCAAGTATGAACAGGAAATTAATCTGAAAGCTTTCTACTGGTAAATTTACTTGTTTGCTTGATGCATTAATGAATGCTGATTCCAGAAAGGTCCGTTGCATCAGTTCGATGTTTCACCATGCTCACTTCCTCATGGCGGTTATCTTTTTATTGGCGTTGCATTAATATTTGCCATAATTTCTTCTGATAGTGGTTTACAGCTCCTATTTAGCCTGTGTTTATGTGGCTGTTGTGTAAGGAAGATCTTAAAAGTGATAATTAAGCAGGCTAAGTTTATGAACAATGGAAATACTAGGTGAAGTGCTCATCTCCTCAAATGATAGTTTTTCAATTTCTTACTTTATCAAATAATGATGCATTTTTCGAACTAGGGATGTTGTTGAATAAATATACAACATCAATATAATTAGTAACCTTATCTCAAGTATTTGGGTCAGCTATTGCACAAACATGCATGGCGTACAAAATGATCTATTTGATAAAAGGCTATGTATTATCTCTCACACTTTAATCGTCTATAGTAACATTTTTTTTTCTTTTGGCTGGAAGATATATCATATATTTTATGTATAATTTAGAAGGAAAATATGAAGTTGTTCAGCTAAAAGAAGCATTGACAATGTTATTTTACCTAGTGTTGTTAAAGATACAAGGTTGTTGTCAATTGCTCGAGCAAGACGTGGCCATAATGCTTTGCTGACCACCCAAGCATGCTTTATCACCAAGGCATGCTTGGATGAGTGCCTTATCATGTGTTACTAGACGCTAGGCTTGTACTGTCTTTTACTTTGGAATGGATGCTAATACTTTTAATGCTTAGATTGAGTTATAGTTTTATTGATGATAATTTGGCAATGAATGATTTCAATAAAAGCATTATGTGTTGGGAAATGTGTACATCCCTTGCAAACAAATTGATGATGAAATGTAGGTGTAAAAAAGAAATTTTTTATTAAACTTTGATGATGAAAAAATATGAATCAAGAAGAAAATAGATTGAAGGCTACAAGTCCATTGATAAAGAGTTAGTATGGATTATTAAGAAGGTGAAATATATAGTTATGAGGTTATATTGTTTTGAAGTTCATATTATCTTTGTTTATTTTTGGTACAAACTTGAGCAGTGTAATCGAATTTGTTTAAAACTACCTATTTAGTAAGATTTTTTAACTTAAAGTATCCTCATCATTAAAGTGAAGTGATAGAAAAAATTGCAATTTCATTTTAATTCCTTACTTTACTTGGGTCATCTCCTACGGTAGTCATGTTGACTTGAGTTCATGTAAATGTTTTTGAAACATTGATTAAGTTACATTTGTTCTCGTGATGTCATTGGTTCGACATACCTGTAGGAGAATATGTCTAACATGGTTGCTTTTGAAGGGCTAAAGCACAGTATTGCATCACTGATATATACCTTTTTTTTTAAATAATACAAACTTTTTTTCTCCTGTTGTTTGATCGATGGAACATCATTTTTGATATTTTGATTGCACAAGTTAACTAATAAGAAAGGCTTCTAAAGAGGAGTCTTGTGCAATTCGGAAGAAAACTGGAAGATAAGCAGTTTTTTTTTTTAATTCTATCTTAGCAAGTTTAGGAGTTCAGAAGCCAATTTTATTCTTAAAATAATATGAGTTTACTGTAGCTGATTTTTTATTCTTCTTTGCGACTATTTTAATCTTTAATCATGTTTATTTCCTTTCAATGATGTCTTTTAAACAATTGACTGTCCAAAATCCAACTAAAGTTCCATGATGCAAGGTGGTCTATTTTTGCTACGCTCATGATAATTATTATAGAACATATTGCAACATTTAAGTGGCTTGGATTGGGCATTTGAATTATGGGAAAGTTCTCAATCTGTAAAGTTGCTTTGAATAGAGCATGATGGGCAGGGCTTGGATTAGAACCAATGCTTTTCGCATCTCTGCCTTGCCAGGCATCACATGCTGCATGAAATGGCTAGGCTAGTTCTGGTTTAAGGGTTTTGAAACTATGTGGTAGGAGGAAGAATTTTTTTATATGATTTATCTTTCTATTAGAATTTTTTAGTGAGTAAATTGAATTTAGGACATGGCTGGCAGAATTGGCTGCGTGCAGGATGAAAGATTCCCGCAAAAGTGATACACATTTGGCTTACCTCCTTTATTTTCCTTCATATTTTGTCATCCATTTCTGTTTGTTTTGTTTTTAATTGGATCAAAAATTCATGCAGGGTGATGGCATATACCTGGCAAAGGTTCACAGCTCTTTAATTGTTTGCTGATGGTGCTATATTGCTGTTTGTTATTGTTTATTAGTAATATTTATTTTATGATCTGGTATTCTTAGACAATTAGCAAGTATGTCGGTGCACTTGCGGACGAATTAGATTCATATATTGAAAGATTATCTCATAAAACATGTGTAGGATTTAAAAATTATACAATTTAGGCTAATTTGTGAAAAACCCTAAAACATGCAAAGCCTAACTTTTAATTTTTGTAATGCCGTATTCTGTTCGCTTGTACGTATGTTACAAATTCTATGACAAATTGTGCAAACATGAAATTAACTTGCATGTTTAATTTGGATTTCATTTTTGATTCGAAGGCTAGGATTTGTTCTCTCACGCTTTTTTTTATCCGGGTGGGCCTTACAAGACATATTTTTTGTCTATAAATAGGACAGTTCAATTCTTTTTCATTTTTTATGAGTCTAGTTCATTATGCGTGATGAGTTCTAAGTGTAGGAAGCTCGTGCTCGTCCTTAACAGTGAAGTTTCAAGTCCAATGCAAGTTTTATTCAAATCCTAATTATGTCTAATTTTATTACTTTAAAATATTTTATGCATTGGTTCAGGCACTCATTTTATTTTCAAATTTGCAATTTATTTTTTCTCATTTAATAATATTTAACATCCAATGACAATTTTTATTTTGTTCTTTCTGAACAATTTGCTGACAAAATTTTGGTAGCTTCCTAGATCATTCTAGTGTGGGGGTTGCATAAGAAATGCTAGGCCTTCCCACACCATGCTTAAAAAAAAATAACTTGGGTAAGTGTCTCGCGATTGGCCAAATGTATCTTCAAACCCACTAAGCTTAAGAAAGCGTGTATGGGACTTGGTTTACTTGCATAAAAAAACTAACACACATAGCCCTTATGCTGCATCGACATGATGCACACGGGTCTTTAACCCATCATATTTAAAAGATCGTGCATGAGACTTAAAACATTTGTATAAGAAAATTGACATACAACATAATTTGCTCGTTGTGTCAAAGTGATATGAGAGATTGCTTATATTTTTCATGGCGAGACGATGCCATTCCTCACTTTTATTTGTATTATACCTTGCACACAAGTGGCAACGAGGCGACATGTTGCGAGGTGAATACAGTTGCGAGGTGAATACATATCTATAATTTTCATATTTTTTATTTCAGAGAAAAGTAGGAATAGAGGGAGGAGGGATTCAGATGGTTGGTGATGTTTTTAGTGGGCCGAAATTAGGGGGAAGTAGCTCTGCAGTCATTGTGTATGAAATAGAAAGTAGATAGATGATAGGGTTAAGGCTGATCAGTTTTTTGTTGGCAACAATCAAAACATAGCTCGGTGCTGGCATTGGTTGACCACACGGGACTTTTTTGCGGCCTGTGTCCAAAAAAACGGAGTGGGAGGGCAGGAGATTGAGTTGTTACCGAGGTTGGGGAAGATTGAATGGATATGGGACATAGGGGAGGAACTTGTTAGAAACTCGACATATAACTAAGGCGAATCAGGTCCTTGCATGAGTGGAGTTCGAGAGGCCCTAGGTATAAGAAAGCGGTTTGGAGTGTCATGTGGAGGGATCAAGATTTGTAGCTTGAGCTCTATGTGCAAGGCTTGGAGCAGACGTTGGGTGATGAGAGGGAGACGAGTGAGATGAGGGAAAGTGGGGTTGCTTGGGCTTGATTGGGTCAAGAATAGCGGCAAGATGAATAGGGGAGCATTGTAGAGGGAGATGTGTTGTGTCCTTGGGATAAAGAGGGCATAATAAGGAGGTGAGGGAAGAGCAATAAGAGATGAACAAGTTGCTCATAAGTTGGGTCTCATGATGTTGATTCGAACAAAGATTGCATGAGGGAGAAAGCTAATGCAGTGGTTCGGGTTGGTGGCTGCTTGATAGGAGGGTCGCAAGGCTTGAGGGGACTCCTAGGGTGAGCTACGTCTTAATTAGGAGGCATAGGAGGTGAGATTGAAAGGGGAGTTGAGTGGAGAGAAGATAGGGAGAGGCAGAGAGAAAGCGGGGTGCCAAGGACGAGATTTGCACGAGGGAGAAGTGTAATAAGGTATAGCAGTGTGTTAATATCTTTGTGTATTACCCTATTTAGTGGGATGAAGGCTTGTTGTTGTTGTTGTAATATCTTTGTTCATTTTGATTGGATCATGTAGACGGCGATAACATGGGAAAGTATGGTAGGAGTGAGTTGGGGTGATATAAAAAAATTAATTATATGATGATAATAATAATGCTAATTATTTTTTTTATTTTAATTTTATACATACTCAAAATAATTTTTTTTGCCATTAATCATGTTTTCATAAATTTTTTAAATTTTTTTAATTTTGAGTGTCACATTTTTCATAGATAAATTTGTCATTTTTAGATGCATTGGCGAGATTTCTTTTGCGAATGGATAATGTTTAAGCAAATTTTTGTCATTGGTCGAGTTGCCTTGGCTCCAATCTATGTGACGCTGTGACACTTGTCACGTCACCCTGCCTGAATGAATTGACTCTTAATTTTTTTGCTAATTTTAATGCTAAGCACACATCGACATAATTAGTTTTATGAATAGGAGGAACTTCAATCTTATTTTAATTGTGATCGCTACATTTCCAATTCATTTTGTCCATTGCTGTAGCTGTTTGTTCTTGATGTGGTATTTGATTTTGTCTGTTCGCGTATTTTATATTGAGATCAACAAGATGCTGTGAGCCAATTTTATTTTGTGCACAAGTCAAAGCTATATTTTAATAAATTAATATCCTCATAACTTCCGTGTGTACTTGTGCTTTGCGTGGGCAATACTCATTTTACTAGTTAAAGATGAACAACATTTGGTAACAAATTTCGAGCAAATAGAGGAAGACAAGGGATATCAATGATAAAACATAAGCATGTTAAACTAGCAATGTTAGCCTTGCATGTTGATTGATTAATTTTACCATACTCAGAAAGTAATGGTAGGGTGACATGGTATTTGTGAAATACATTACTTGGGTGATATATATTTTTATTGCCATATATAGGTTTATTCTTATTATTTATCAAATTGTTTCCCCTCAACTTGATATCAAAGTGATTCCTAAGCCTATTCCATCATAAGCCCTTCCCATCAGAAATCCTTCCCTCCTTTCTCTCTTCTATTGTTCCCCATCTTATCTTTCTCCTTCTAGCAATTGTATTATCATGTTCGTATTATTGTGCTTGGTCGCTCTTGTCGCACGCTCGCATGCACTTACTAGTGCTTTCTTGCTATCCCCATTAACGAGCACTTTGCCATCTCCACTCATTTGAACCACAGACTCATTAAAAGGCTTTTCTACATACAATAGAAAAAGCATATACTGAATCTTTTATTTCTCAATAGATTCCTCGTTTATGAACTGAGACAACTGTAGGGTGGCAGCCAATATGGGCACACATGAGTTTGTGTTACTCTCCTGAGTTTTTTCTTGGCTATTAATGATTATGAACTTCTTCTCACTTTTATTTTTTGTGTTTATGGAGTCTTTTTTATTAATCAATGATAAATTTCTATTAGAACTTTTTTAGCGTCATATACATTTCTTATAATTCATCTGCTTTTATTTGGCTTATTTTTGTGTTTTGTGCTTCATAGTGATGCAGCTGTAACAAAGTAATTATTTAATTTTCTTTAGGTGGTTGATTTCGGAGAGATTGGACCTATTCGATGTTCTCGTTGCAAGGGTTACATAAATCCTTTTATGAAATTTGTTGAGCAGGGCAAGCGCTTTATATGCAACCTTTGTGGTAAGGGTGAAAATTTTTTGATTGATTTGTTTCCTTTTATTATAGATTTTTGAAGGCATTGTTACTTGATAAATTTAAGAATTCTATCATACAGATTTAAATTTAAAATTTCTAATTCAGCTGATCAGCTGATTCATGGCTAAAAAAAAAAAGCTTATTTTTTTATAGTTGTGTACATGTCTTTTAGTTTAATAATTTTTTTTTTGAATTGCTATATATTGCAAGCGTTTGTTAATTCTACTGTGTACTTAGAATGGTAGCATGTGTTGTGCATTGTGCTTTAGCTTGATCCTTTACTTTTTTGCTGACATATTTTGTGAACTCCTGCTTTAGAATGCTTTCTTGTGGGGCCGATACAAATCTTAGGTGTTGAAAGAATAATCTGGCTAAATACAAGCATTTGAACATGCTACCCAATGATATGTTGTGGCGTGGCTGATGTTGAGGCGTTCTTGTTTCTACCTTGTAGTTTAAGAGCATCTTTTTCATACTTTGTTCTTAAGCTCGTTTTTTTTGCCTTTGCACTTTTCTTGATGTAAGAAACTTTCCTGTTTATAGCTATAGTTAAGTCCCCACTGTTTTTTTGGCTATCTTTTTGCATGGATATTTAAGCGTATCACCATATTCATACACTTAAAGTGGAACAATGTCTTGCTAGTTGCTGTTGTAGAGGATGGTGTTGGTCTACAAAATTTTCCCAATCTAGTTTTGATTATGAGCAGTTCTCACAATTAAGAGAGATCGACTAGTTTTAGCAGTAAAACTTCAGATCTTTTGAGTTGCACAGACTTACATGATTTTAAGAGGCTGTGAGTCAATAATCACCCTATTTTTAATGATGAAATTTTTTGTGGTGATCTGCAATTAGTTTCATATTTTCTATCCTCTTGATGTCATTAGATTTGCTATTAAGGAGTGATATGCTTTCTAATCAGGGTCGATAACGCCTTCATGGATAATCCTTAATTTTTTTTCTTGATCTCACAAAATCTGTCACCAGGACCGGATAACTCTCACCTACAAGAGTTTGCAAGTATTTATTAAATGGATATAATTTTCATTTTTAATTGATGTTAAATGGTAAAATAATATTTTAATTGATATAGAATAGCAATTAATTCAATAGTTTTTTTTTAAGTAATTTGATTGTATAATAAACAACAATTTTACATGTTAAGTGGTTATATTTTATTAAATTAAGAAATTAAATCTTAAAAATAACATCCACATAAGTACTAATCAACAAATTTTAGAATGATGTTAAGTGATAGGAAATCACTCTTCAGTAATCGAATAAAATTCTCATTTTTATTAAAATAAAGGGGAATTTGCATAATATTTCACATCCCAAATTTTTAATGTACAATTAAAACACCAAAAACTTCTTTAACCCTCAAAACTCACACCCGTGAGAACTCTGTTTACAACTCCATCAAACCCTCCCAAACTATTTTTTGTCGGATCTCAAAGATGCCATGTCATGTTATTTGTTGTGTCGCTAAAGACAACAAGCAAGCAGAGGTCTTCTCGCTTGCTGCGGTGTAAAGAAGCACTATAATCAGCTTTGATTGTTTGTAGATAAAGATATAGTGGAGGAGATGCAAAATTAGAGTGGTTGGCGGGGATATCAAAGTTGTTGGAATAGATGGAAAGGGAACTGCGAAAATAAAAACAAAGATGAGGCACGTAAGAGAATGTGAATGGAGGGAGTTCAGCCTGATACATTGCCTAGATTTTGTGCAATGGTGGAAACCTACTAGCAGACAAGTAGCTCGTAGAAAGATAATAGCGAGAGAAACATGAACTTCTGGTAAAGACTGGAAGCGGAGGTAGAAAGTGGCGAACCAATCAACCAAACAACAGAGAAGTTTCTGTAAAGACTGGGGTTTGAATTGTCCTCCTAAGCAAAGGAAGGAGATGGGAAATAATGAATCAATGCTGCAGCTGGGAGAGACAAAAGAACAAGATGGCAGAATTATAACTGGAGTTCTCACAGGTTAGAGTTTTGAGGGTTAAAGAAGTTTTAGGCTGTTTATATGTAAATTAATGTTTTGAGATGTGTGATATGTACTTAGATTTGCTTGGCGTGCTATTTATTGAAAATCCCATTTTATATATTGAAGTATAAATAGCATCCCTTTCATTGTAAATCAACAATTAAATGTCAAATGTAAAATCAGCAATTGTAAATCGGTAATGTCAAAAACCAAAGTCTATGTGAAATTAATATGTACCAAAAAAGTAAACATACAAACTTTGTTTCACTTTTTTAAGCTAAAAAATTATTATTAATTCTAAACCTTATAATGAAATAAGAAATGCTTTTGAAGGATAAATTGAAACTTAGTGGAATTTGTTTCAATAAAAACTTGTGGGCATTTAAAAAAAAATTTAAATTGAGTATTCACAAAGTCTAAATTATTAAATTTATACATATGTATTATAAAAATTAAATATACTAGTTTATTTCAAATTAAATTATTATTAATTTTAAACTTACCAATGAACTTACTAATATGCTTTAAAGATCAAATTACTGTAGGCAAAATTGCTTTTCTTTAACCAAACATCTGCGTCTTCATTCATTATTTTGTGTTAGAGATGTGATTAAAATTTTATAAGAATTAACATGGATGAATGGTTGTTATTTTTCTACGAGCTTCAAGTGTTTTTAATAGCTGTATAGCTTATATTCAAAATCAAAAAAGAAAAAAAAGCTGTATGGCTTCATGGTTCTGTCAAGAGAAAGATCTCCATGAATAACTTTTACGTGTCAGAATAAAAATTAAGGATTTAGAAAAGTGTGGATTTATGTGGAACTTCTCTTATATCTAAGCAATGTTAGTGTGATTTGCCCCAACCATTTAGTCTTTTTAGTCTGGTGCACATTCAAATGAGCAATCATTTGGTCTGATTCTGGTTTTTCTCTAGTATGTTTTTTTTTTTTTGGCCTTTTTATGGCCTGTTTATTTTTGTTCCAATTAATTCATCTATGATATCCTGCTTTAATTCTGGTCAGTATTTTATTCTCATTCTTGTTAGTAAAACTTTGCAGGGCATAGTAATGAGACTCCTCGAGATTACTTTATTAATCTTGGACCAGATGGTAGACGTCGTGATGCTGATGAGAGGCCTGAACTATGTAGAGGAACAGTTGAATTTGTTGCTACTAAGGAATACATGGTCTGTTATCTCGTGCACTTAGATAATGCAGAATATTTCTCCTACTCTTAATTTTTTTCCTCAATGTGGCAGCTTGCTAAGTGCATCTATAAAACATATTTCAATTTCACAATCTCTTGTATTGAAATTTTTTCGGCCACTTTTTGCATCCATTTTACATTCCAATGCTTTTCATGCAGAGCAACTCCTGATTTTGTTGCTGCGAAGAAATGCATACTATGTTATCTTAGGCCCCTAATACACTCTGGATAATTTGTTTAATTCATAAGTTTTTTTCTTCCATGAGCCAACTTGTAACGCTTATATATAACGTAAATTTTTATTTATTTTTTTTTGTTAAAATTCTTTTGTCATTTTTGTGTCCCTTTTATTTTTCCCAAGGCTTTTCTATTATTGATTCTTAATTATGTTGTCTTTATTTCTATTATTTTGTTTTTTTGTAACATAATCTAATCGTTGGATATGTTTGGCTGTTTTAAAATTTGGCCTAGTTTCATGGTTATAAAATTGCATAATTTCTGCCCTAAATATGTTAGATGATGTATGACCATTACATTTATGCTAAATGTACTTTTCTTAGATGAAGATATTCAATATAGTTGACTGAGATATTTTGATAAACTTTTCAATTAAGTTTTTGAAAATACGATTGACTTTAGTGATTTTAATATCGTTAATAATAAAATTTTTTATTTTTATCATTGCATTAGTAAAAAGAAAGTTGAGGGGGCTTAAAAAAAGTAAAAAATCAGTAGGATCTGATTGTATCCCAATAAAATTGTGAAATGTTTAGGAGATATGATAATTTCTTGGTTTACTTAACTTTTTAATACTATTTTAAAAACTAACAGATGCCTGGGGAGTGAAGGAAGAGTATGTTGGTCCCAGCTTTATTTTTGTTCTTTTGTTTTTTGTAACATAATCTAATCATCAGATAAGTTTGGTTGCTTTAAAATTTGGCCTAGTTTCATGGTTATAAAGTTGCATCATTTCTGCCCTAAATATGTTAGCTAATGTATAACCATTACATTTACACTAAATGCACTTTTCTTAGATGAAGATATTCAATATAGTTAAGTGAGATATTTTGATAAACTTTTCAATGAAGTTTTTGAAAATACGATCGACTTTAGTGAGTTTAATATCTTTAATAATAAATTTTTTTATTTTTATCATTGCATTAGTAAAAGAGAGTTGAGGAAGCTTAAAAAAAGTAAAAAATCAGTAGGATCTGATTGTATCCCAATAAAAGTGTGAAAATATTTAGGAGATCTGATAATTTCTTGGCTTACTAAAATTTTTAATACTATTTTAAAAACTAACAGATGCCTGAGGAGTGAAGGAAGAGTATGTTGGCCCCATTTTTAAGAATAAAGAGGATGCACCAAAGTGTACAAATTATAGAGAAACTGAGTTATGGGATAGAGTAATTGAACATTGGTTAAGACATGATACAAATATTTTTCATAATCAGTTTGGATTTATGTCGGTCAAGTCTACATTGTAAGCTATACATTTATTAAGAGGTTTTATGGTGAATTACAAAAAGAGTAAGGAGGATCCGCATATGATTTTTATTGATGTAGAAGAAGCTTACGATAAGGTTCCAAAAGAAGTTCTTTTGAGAGTTCTAGAAAAGAAAGGTTTTAATATGAATTATATTCAAGTCATTAAGGACGCGCGCACACACACACGCACACACACACACACTAGAGTTGCTACTTGTGTTCGAACAGAAGATTGATTGACCAAATATTTTCATCTTTCAGTTGGACCTTAAGCCCGTATCTTTTTTGCTTTAGTTATGGATGCTCTTATTGGACATTTATAGGAGGATGTACCTTGGTATGTGCTTTTCCCTGGTGATATCCTTCTTATGGATAAAACTAAAGAAAAAGTTTTGGAAAAACTTGAATGATGGAGGTCTACTTTAAAGTCTAAATGTCTTTGTTTGAGTAGATGTAAAATTGAATACATGGAATGCAATATTAGTAGTAGTTGATCTAGTGGTAGACTTGTAATAATGGGTGATCAAATCATTGAAACGAGTGAACGTTTTAGATATATCGAGTTTGTTGTTCAAAGTAATGGTGATATAGATAGGGATGCTATTGTAGAATTCAAGTTGAATGGTTGAAGTGGAGGTTTGCATTGAGTCTTTTGTGTTATAGAAAGTACTGCTTAGACTTGAAGGAAAATTTTATAAGATGGTGGTGAGGCCGACAATGCATTATGACGCAAAGTGTTTGACTATTAAAGTGAAACATAAAACTAAGTTAAGGGTTGCTAAGATGAGAACGCTTAGGTGGATGAGTGGCTTTACTCTTTAGAGACAAAGTGCGAAACAGATGTTTCCATGAAAGGGTTGGTGTAGCCCCAATAACAGACAAGATTAGAGAGAGTCATCTTAGATGGTTTGGTTACAGTAGACGTTGACCGTCTGATGATTCGGTTAGGAGATGTTTTTGGTTGATTTATGTTAAGAAAGATAGAGTAGAACTAAAAAGAGCTAGGCATTTTGTATAAAAAAATGATCTTAATTTATTAGGATTAAATGAAAATATGACACTCAGTAGGACACAATGGAGAAAAAAGATTCATGTAGCTGGCCTCTTAGTGGGATAAAGGCTTGTTGTTGTTGTACAAGCTCTTTCAAAGATTTGTATTTTGGTATTCAGAGCATTTTTTTGCACTTGAATGTCCTTTGACCTTCATCAAGGTAAATGGAAATGCATGTGTGAAATCTTGCTTTATTTTTTTGGAAATTTACATACGTAGCACACAATTCTTATGTATTTACATATCTTACACCAAAACTCTCATATTTACATACAAAGCACTTTGGCACCTTAAACATATGCATGAAATGTGTATTTGACTTTTGCAAAGTTATAATGGTGTTTTTTTATGTGATTTTAAAGATTTGAGTGTTATATGTGTAAATATGAAAGTATAAGTGTGAGATATGTAATAATAATTGTTTGTTTTTCTTGAAGCATTGCAACTTATCAATTCTTGCGTTCAACTACCCTCTATCATCCTCAGTAAATATCTGCATGCCTTTTGGATACTCTTACTAGCTCATTGACATATAGAAATGATAATGACTCGTCTTAGAAGCACCTGTCCAGATTGTAATCGTATGCATTTTTTTCAAATGTGAAAGGACAGAAACTGCAGGCTTTGATGCACCCAAACCAGTTCACAGTTTAACTTCTAAATTTTGCTAGCCGCACTTACCAATGTGATCAAAGACATGTTTATATTATTGACTCAAATTTTAATGGGGCATTTAAATACATACTGCCTTATTATTATGACCTAACTCTTAAACTTTACTTTCTACATTTATACCACCCAAATCTTTCATATCACATAAAAAAATGCCATTATTTTGACTTTTAAAAAGAGAGATTCACCCTTTCATTCATAGGTAAAGTGACATAATGTAAAAAATGAAGTTTAGGCATTAGATATGTAAATACATAGAAATTGAGTGGTATGTCTTTAAATCTTCCATTTTTAATACATCCTTTGTACAAGTTTATAATGACTAGCATATTACATATTTCTTGTATTCTTGCTTTCAAATGGTGTACCTTTCCCTTAGTTATTTATTTATTTATTTTCTTGTGTTCTTGTACTTATGATGCTAGTGCATTTTATTATGCGCTTCATATAACTCTGTTCAGTTAGTTGATGGTCTCAGAGCTTTAAATTTGAAAAGCTGTCGACGCCCCCTTCCAGCTAAGTAATCTGGTTTTTTTTTTCTGGTGCACAGGTTCGTGATCCAATGCCTGCGGTATTCTTCTTCCTTGTTGATGTCTCAATGAATGCCATACGAACTGGTGCTACTGCAGCTGCTTGCAGTGCAATCGGCCAGGCTATTGCAGATCTTCCGGTAAAGAGAGAAAATTTCTCCTTATTTATGCATATGTCTAGTTTATGTCTACCACCGGCATGAAATATTATTCGCCATCAGGAACTTTGTTGCCTTGCATTGAATTATTGTTGTACTCTTTGATGTAGGATGGTTTTGAAAATAAAGAAGAAACTTGTCAAATTATTAAGAAAAAAAAGATAAAATGCCTAAACAAGGAGATTTCATTTCCTAAAAATATTTTAGGGTGTGTAGGTATATTTTTCAACCTCAAGAATTTTAATTGTGACATGCACCTTCTTACACTCTTTACATGATTTAGCCCTTATTTTTATAAAAAGAAATGAAAAAAAAAGATTGCAAAATCGCTAACAAACAAATAATAAAATGCTATTATTTATCTAAACAATTACTAGAATATCTAACCCGAACTTGATTCGAAAATTATTCGGGTTAACCTAGACCATGGTATCTTCAAGTGCACAAGCAGGATCATTTACTGCTATTTATATTGCAGTGTAATGTTGTTTGGGAACTTTATGAACTATCTTTTTTTTTTGGTTGAAGAATTCTGGCTACCTAGTGCACATATGTAGATATAATTTTATTGCTCCGTAGGAGATTAGAACTCATTACTTTATGTTCGTTTTCATTTCACTTATTTACTATCAGAATAATAGATATTTTTTATTTTTTATTTTTTGGCAGGAAGGTCCTCGAACAATGGTGGGGATTGCAACATTTGATTCTGCTATTCATTTCTACAATCTCAAGCGAGCTTTACAGCAGGTAAGCACTCATATTTTTTGTAATTTAGCGACATGAAGAAGTTTCTGTAATTTGAGTTGTTTTTTTCCTATCTAAAACGTAAGCAAGCCTTTGTATAATGTGAATTTACCGGGACTAGAGGATTTCAACCTAGCGCTTGTTCTGAAGTTTAATAGAATTTCATCAACAATATTAATGCAGGACGACTCAAGGTTGTTTTCAAATGTAACTATTTGATGGGTATTGCATTTTATGCTCTCATGCAAAAGAAAATAGGTGATCCACATATTACACGTAACCAATTAATTTAATAACTCATTTTCTTTAACTGAAAAACTGACAACACCAGAGTTTAAAATTGTTTATTAATGAAATGATTGAAAACGTTTGAGAATTTAAGCAAGAAACTAGAAACAAATAAAATTAACGAGGTAATTTATCAATTTCTACAAATTTGAGTTTTGACAGACTTTCTTTTGATCAAATTCAATAGCATCAAACATGGTGATAAAAATATATGTAGTTGTAATTAGAACATTTTCTTAGAAAAATCTTGTTGCACCTCAGATCTTGGAGATGACTTCTCCAGTCACATTTACCAATCAATTCAATAACTCATTTTTCTTAACTTAAAACAAATAAAGTATATTTTAAAATCAATTGATAATGTTTATAAAAATTTCAGAAGTAAGTTGTGAAAAAATAAAATTGATGAGCCAATATTGTGAATTTTTGCAAATAAGGTTTCTAACACCTCCTTTTGATCAAATTCAAGAGGTCCAAATAAGGATATGATAAATTATATATATGATATAAAATATTTCCCAAGAAAGTGCATAAAGATGGTTTCTCCCTTACTAAATTAGTTGTACTTACATCACACTTAAAGAAATTACACATCTTATTTACTCTTAAGGTTAAAATTAGCAAGTAATTTTATTCAAGAAATAGTTTTAAATAGCATATATTAGATAATTGTTTAGAAACTGATGACCTGCGCTTGTAGGTAAGGTTAGCACAAGATCAATTTTATTTTAAGTTAAATAGTTCAAGCAAGAATTTGTAGCTAATTTCTATAATCTATCAAACCAACCTTCTTCAAATGTAAAATTTCCGAATCAACGGAATAGTAGCTAACCCAGTTACATACACAAACTCATGTAGTAGAGCCACAAGCTAATCCCATCAACGACCACAAGGCTGCCACACATAACTCTCAATTTACAAGGGATCATTATAATCCCCAAGTATATCTCTTTCATGCTTAGGAAGGGCCATATCTACGACTGCATCTGCTTGTTGGTTCGTAAACCACAATTCTCAATAGATCTCAACTTTTATGTATTCCACTTTTGCTATTTCTTTTTAATATTTTCAATCATCTAAGGTCCAACTGATTTCCCAGTGCAACATAAAAAATTTATGTTGTCCAGGTGAGCCTTCTCAATCTTTTGTGTATGTTAACCTAAACTCAATCAAAATTGAAATCATGCTAATCAAATAAATTAATCCAAAATCAGGAAATCATGTCAACCGCCAATGCTACCCTTTGAGGAGATCATCATTGGCTTGCGCTCAAATATTGAATTAACAAAGAAAATGAACCAACCATTGAAAAAAAGAATAATTCACAAAACTAATGCTTGCTGTAATGCTTACCATATGAATAAATGTGAAGATTTCCATCTTTAATTGTATACTAGATGTAGTGCTTAAGTAGACTTTTTTGCATGCCTGTATAATATGAACTTGTTAGCATTTTGGACCTGGCAATGTATCCATCGCATATGAGGCGAGTGATTCTTGAAAATTGAACTTGAACTAATAAATTTTTATGACAGCGAAAGGCTTGACCAAGTGCTAATTGACTGTGAGACAGTGATATTCCTGTACCTGTTGTTTGAAGCGATTAGTGAATTAGAACAAGTCATTAAATGATGCCACTTTTGGATAACATGTATCTGCAAGAAAATGCTATGGATTAGCTTGGAAGCCTTTAAAGTTATCTTGTTTTATGCTGTATTTAGCTTATTGTTTAATCCTGGCGTAGCACATATTTTTTGCACCCTTTAACCTTGCTTCAACTGCAATCATTTGGCAGCCTTTGATGCTTGTTGTTCCAGACATACAAGATGTTTATACTCCATTGCATACTGATCTAATTGTTCCAGTTGGTGAGGTTAGTATATTTAAAAGATTAATTTTCTGCTAGATATGCATATTATTTACATACTTTGTGGCGTACAATAATTTTAAAGACTTTCTTAGCTATTCTTGTCTTTTTGAGGGTTCAGTGCCGGCAACACCTTGAACAATTGCTTGAAAGTATTCCATCGATGTTTGAAAACAACAGAGTTGCTGATTCAGCTTTTGGTGCTGCAATAAAGGTTTAATTTATTTTGAAGGTTGAATTCTTTCGATTTTCATTTTTATTTGTGGTTCAAGAAACTCCAGCGTTTGCCAAACCTTAATTTGGTGTATAACATGTTGAAAGGACGGAGCACATTCCTCTGAATGTCAGATTTTGCATGTGAGGTTAATTTTTGCTGGATATTGTGGAGGATCGATTCAGCAATTTGAAATTAGATTTGTGCTTGCTAACATTATATTTTTGTTCATATTTTCTTTGATTTTTTTTTTCTTTCATCCTAATTATTGCCTTTGGTTCATAACTCTCTTAGGCTGCTTTTCTGGCTCTGAAGCCAACAGGGGGGAAGCTTCTCGTTTTTCAATCAGGTAAATTCTATGAGGTTCTCAGCTCCATATATATAAAAGAATGGACTCTGATTTTTTTAAAAAATGATTTAGTATTTTCTTTTAGGAGGTTTACATAAGTATTTTTGTTTACATATCTAACAACTAAACTTCAATTTTTAAGTACGTGTTGCCTTACCTATGCATGACTAGGATGTTCACATTTTAAAAGTTAAAATGGTGGTACTTTCGATATGATATGAAAGACTTGGGTGGTATAAATGAAAAAATTAAAGTATAGGTGTTAGATATGTAAATACATAGGAATTGGGTAGTATGTTTGTAAATGCTTGTTTCTTTTATCATGGTCTCTGCCAATCTATGTAATCTGGGAGCAATCTATTTTTTTTTCTAATTTTGTTGTGCTTAAATCTTAGTTTAGTATAACATGAAATAGAGGTTGTGTGCATTTCATGGCTGTTGTTTGTAGGCTACGTGGCAGTGTCCGGAGAAACAGAGCACTTTCTCAGTAATAAAGTTCACCGAAGTCACTACCATGTTGTGGTTCCTGCCTTGTTTATTCTGTTGTAATATCTTTCTTTGTCATGGCGAACATCTTGAGTTTTATCATTGGCTTCTTTTGGGCTTGTGTTGAGGTTGACATGGATAAACTACTTGAAGACTTTCATGTCTTATAATTCAGTGGTGAAATGGAGTTGCCTTTTGCGATGAAATAGTCTTAAATAACTAAAGTAGCATTCATAGCACGAGATCAATGCATTATAGAATCTCAGCTGTTAGATGTTCTTGTGGGGAATGGAAAAGGTGGAAGGAATTCTTTCTAAGCATTTGGTATGAGGAAATATTTGGGCTATTCTAGGAAGAAAGTAATGAAATTAGTGATACTAGGGTTAACCCAAACTTTAATAGGAAAAACAAATGGTATTACTACAAACAAATAGATGGTTACAAATAAATGCACTTGGAAAAGGAATTGCAACAAAATAAAACACAAACTTACTCTAGGACTCGATCCAGAGGTGTTAGAGGTCAGCGAGGTGGTAGGAGGTTGAAATGGGTTGTGGGTCCCTTGACAACAAAAGGAGAGGCTGAAATTATGTTGTCAGTGATGCGGAGAGGCGGAGGGCTTGGAATGAGAGCAACAACCAAGGGGAGGGCTGGGACAATGAGGGGCAGTGTAGCTGAAGGGTTGTGAATTGCAGGACAACAAGAGGTTTCGGTTCTGGAGGGCTGCGACAGCGAGGGGATGACTGGAATAAATGAAATAGGTGCCTAGGTGGTGGCACTATAGGAAAAAGACAACAAGACTGCCATCCTAGGCAGCTGTTGCAAGTATAAAGGGCTGGTTAGAGGTCGAAATAATGACAACGTGGGAAGAAGAATGAGGACTAAGTTGGAGGGCTAGGATTGCGATGATAATGAAGAGGAGGGACAGGAATGCAATGGTGGCGGATGCAGAGGTTGCAGAGAAGTTAGGTAAGGATAAATGTTTCCTTGGGAATGACTACAACTAATGCACCACTTGATCCCTTCGAAGGAGATCACCATCTCAGATGAGTTATAGCCAGAACACATTTTCTTTGGATACAACTATAGAAGGGGAAACCCTGGACATCTACGACTGTCCTGACAGACAACATCATCAAATTGCCTTCCAAATCCTAATGCAACAAATCTATAGGAATTAATTAAAATGAATGGAAAATAAAAGGAACAAAATCATAAGGAAAATGAGATCGTTTCGGCTGCACCCGCTATATTGAATCCCGAGGTAGCAGCTACAATATCACAAAAATTTATTGCGGGTAAGCTCCCTTGTCAATCTCCCGAGGTTGGGGGAGCTTTAACTTCATTTGTCGAAGTTTTTGTTTGCATGCTGAAAGTAGCGAAGTTGTTGTAATCTTTTGGGATAGAGGGGTCTCTTAATGTGGTTCGAGAAGCACGTAGATCTTACCAACGACTGCACTGCCTCCCAAAACACCTGAGGAGTTTTCTCCATTTACGAGCAACCATCCATATCAATCCAATTATCTCGATGTACTCTGCTTAGCTGAACAAGAATTTCGTGCCAGGTGTATTATGTTGAATTCTCTAAAAGCAGCCCAAGGTTGGTTCAACTTGATCTGAGTTTAGGACAATTTGAATCTCCTTGAATGGTAGTGGCCAGGCCGACAAGCTTGTAAAAAGGATGTCTTGAAACTCTTTGTTTTGGATGTCTTGTGTCTGCTACCGTCTCCTCTCTCATGGTACTTTGTCACCACTAGGAATGATACTCCAGATGCCTCTGCTTGCAATGACACTTGTAATATTGGACTCCACAGAGGATGACTATGTGCTTTCCATTTTTGATGAATGCATATGTATTCCTGTACCATTATGTTGACTCTTGTGATCATATTTCCACAGTCTCCCCAACAAAATGTTACAAACGTCCATGGGCACCACATTGCATCAAACATGATCCTGCAGCTGGCTCCCAATTAAAAATTCCACGAGCCACCTCGTGCCAATGCTGATCATGTTTTCCTTCAACCATGGCAGGGAATATTGCTAAGGATGTTTTTGAGTCATGATGCTCAAATTATCCGCCATCAGCGTTGACGCTACATTTTTTGCTCCTCCCTCTATCGATGATAATTGTGCATTCCTTTCCTTTCACGGTGCAACGAGTATATTGCGGCGAAGCAATTGTTGCTCCATCGACACCTCAATCTAGAAGACTTATTGAACCACAAGCATCTCGTCCTCATATGGTAGAAGTTGGTACTCTTCAAATTTTTCTCCAATTGCTTCCTCATCGCTTCCTTCACTTGCCCCTGCTCGGTAAAGTCACAACTTCGCTCCTCAGTCAACTCAAAGTGATGTGCCAAAATCATGACACCTGAAGCATTTACTAGCTGGAACTGTAGTGGCTCCAACCTCCTCTTAACCAGTCTACTTCACTTCCTAAGGCGTGGTCCTCCCAAGGTCTCCAACTGTGGGTGGTTGTTTGACTAGTTGTGGTTTCGTGTTTTTCTTCTCTTGCCTTTTCACTTTCAGTGCTAAAGTTTGCACATCCCTCAATATCCTATAGGGTTGCATCTGGGTCACATCACTGATAACAAGCTTCGGTCATCCCAAACACCTGACTAAGGTGTGCTCCTTTGTATCTTTCGACTAACACTTCAACTTAAGTTGCATAAATTTTGTTGTGAGATCCATTGATAGCTTCTGCTGCAGGTAATGGAGCTTCAAGAAGTTGTCGTGGTGGTAGTTTGGGAGTAGACATTGTCACTGTATCTCCCGCTTCCTCTTCTCTCAAGAATTATTTCTGTCCCATTATTCTCTCTGTCTCTCCCTCTTTCGATTCTACCACCATAGCAAAGCATTATTCTTCAGTTTGATGATGGCTAACTTCACTTGTCATTGGGCACCTCCTTGTGTTCAAATATTCACTCAACAGTGTCATCCAATTAAGCAAGTCGTCTGGATTCATTCTCTTCTCCAAGTCAGGTATGCCCACTTTAATTCTCGAATGTTTGTATCTTCTAATAGGCACGTCATATCTGTATCTTCCAACGGGCAATCCATCTGTGTATCATCTAACAAGGATCTCGTTTTTGTATCCTCCAACAACACCTCATCTATGTATCTTTTAATAGGGGCTTCAGCTTTATATCTCTTCTGAGAGTGTGCCCCAAATTAATGTGGCATGCCTGCTTTATTCTCCACTAGAATCATCCCTACGGAAGGGATTCACGTATTCTACTTGATCTCCTTCACAGTTTTCATTATTACGTATGACGGTGATCCTGCCTTTGGTTCTTTCCTCAATGTCAACCGATGCAGCACTTGGTGGAGTAACTGTTGTATGTCATCCATGGTAGGTTCCTGATCAGATTCCGACAATTGTTTCAATGATGACGTGGTTAGGGTTTTGGGATATTTGTAGGTGGAAGGAGGTGTGTAAGGTGGTGAAGAAAAATTTGGGGGGGATGATATGGAGGTGATGCTAGAAATCCTAGGATAGGATAATTGTTAGATTTTATTTGATACTTATTGATACCGGAGTTAACCCAAACCACAATGGAAAAAACAATTGTTTTTACTTAGAACAAATAGATGGTTACTACCAAACACACTTGGAAGGGAAATTAAAACAAAACAAAACACAAATTCACACTTTGGGTTGACCCGAGGGTGGTGAAGGTCGTCGGGGGTAGGAGGCGTAAGTAGGCAGTGGGTTCCTGGACAACAAAAGGAGGGCGGTGAAGTGGAGGGCCTGAAACGACAACGTTGGCGAAGGGGAGGGCTAGGACTACGAGTGGCAGGGAAGGGGAGGGATAGGAAACGAGAGGCAGCGAAGGTGAAAGGGTTGTGAACTGCAAGACTACAAATATAGTGTTGTCTCGGGTTGTGGCAACGAGTGAGATAGATGAAATAGGTGGTTGGGTGGCGAAACTACAGGAAAAAGACAACAAGGCTGCTTTCCTGGGCAGCTTCAACAAGTATGGAAGGGTGGTCAGCGGTTGAAGCAGCGAGGTGAGGGGGGGATTGAGGCGACGATGAAGGAGCAGAGCTTGAACTGCGAGGGCAGCAAAGCGGAGGGAGAGTAATACGATGACAACGGTTGGGAAGGTTTGTGAACTGCAGGATTGGAACAAGAGTGTTGTCCGGGGTTGTAGCTGTATGGGGAATTGCTGGAATGAATGAAATCGTTGGCTGGGTGGCGGAACTGTAGGAAAAAGACAGCAAGACTGCTGTCCTGCATGGCTACAACAAATATGTGGGGGCTGGACAACAGTTGAAGCAACGAGGTGAGGGAGGTAACTGGGGCGGGTATGAAGGTAAAGGGCTTGGACTACGAGGTCAACAAAGAGGAAGGAGGGGAAGGAAACGACAGTGGTTGGAAAGGTTGTGGAGGAGTTGGGTAAGGATAAATGTTTTCTTAGGAAGGAGCTATAGACAGAGCACCACTTGATCCCTTGGAAGGAGATGATCATCTCAGATGAGTTACAACCGGAGCACCTTCTTGCATTTGGATACGGGGGAAATTCTTATTGTCTGCGGTTGTTTTGACATAAAACACCATAAAAATTGCATTTCAAATCCCAGTACAATACATATATAGGAAATGACTAAAAAAGAATGAAAGATTATAGGAAAGAAAGCATAAGAAAGAAAAACGGGATTGTTTCGACCACCTGTCTCTCACAATATTGTATCATGTGGCGCTAAAGCAGCCCAGTAATGTGAAAATTTTGTGTTTGAAAGCTCCATCGTTAATTATTCTTATTTAAATAAGAAAAATATTTTATAATTATACAATCAAAGTTATCCTCATAGTTGCTTAGAATGCTGTCCACACAAAAACAATATAAATTTTCTTCTACATTTGGTCAATTCTCTTCTATTGTTGTTGGTTCTGAATTCCTTTTTTTCATTCCAACATTCTACCTCATATTAGGGAATTAATGTCTTCAATTAATAACTTGGAGATCTTATGAAAAAAAATTGTCAACCAATTTCTTCAATGAAAATATATGCTAGTTGAATTCCTTTGATGTAGTTTCTGTCGTGAATTCCTTTGATGTAGTTTCTGTCGATTTCTATATGTTTTTTTCTATTATGTTGCATTGGGTTATCAACATATTTGTTTCTAACTAGTTTCATAATTCTTTACTGCACTTTCTTGTTGGATTTGTTCTTTAAACAGTAAAGTGCTAGCTAGTTTCATAATACGACTTCATCGGATTTTCTTATTTGATTCTTTCTTTAAAAGACTAAAGTGCCAAAGTAGTCCCGACGCTATTTGCACCAGGCCATTTTGGGACCCAATGTCTATAAAAGTGGCAAATTAGTCCTCACACTTTTTTAATTTGAGCTAAAATAGCTCCATGGTTTATTTTAGCTCTTAACCCACTTGGAGACTATTTTAGCTCTTATTAAAAGAGTCCGGGACACTTTTGTAGACACTGGACCTAAAATGACCCCATGCAAAGAGTCAGCGGATCGTCTTGATATTTTCCTCTTTATTTTTTTCTTTGCTCATAATATTAGCATCAAGGCCGTTGATTGCATCTCCTTTGAAACTCTCTAGGAACAAAGATTTAGGGTTTTTTTTGGGGCATCTGCAGCTTATTCTACTTATCCAGATAAGCAGCTTATCCTGATAAGTTGTTGGTCAACAGCTTATCCGAATAAGCAGTTTGAATGTTTGGTTTGTGTGTTTGAGAAACAACCGATTTTAGATAAATGATCATTCTGCCCATGTTTTGGATAAGTTGTTTAGCTGTTTGATTTGTGCGTTTAAAAAACAACTGATTTGAAGATTTTTTATGTAAATGAACAATTTGACACAGAGAAGCTGTAATATTTTCAATAAAACTGCAACGTCTACACATTTCATATTTAATAACTAATAAAACCCCTTCATAAAATTACTTTTCTCGGAACACCCTTTATGTTCAAGGAAAGCATAACTTTTGTAAATCTATTCTCATTTCTAGCTCTCTATAAGTCACCAAACTTGTAGAGAGAATGAAGCCACCGTCCATATTAACAGGGTTGATAGCAGCAGGAGACAACCAAAAACTTCTTAAAATTGAGTTCTCATAATGCGAAACAGACAGGCTAATGCTAGCTGATATGAAATGAGATCAACTTCAAAAGGGGGAACCCCTCATATATCAATTGCATGACAAAAGAATTTCATCCTAGATCGTGGGGAGCATATGAGCAACAAATGAATGCTTCTTGATGCCACAAATGAGTGTGTCAGTCGAAGTAAGTCGTAGTCTGCCACGTCGGAATTGGAGGATCAAAACGCTCAGTTGGGGCGAAAGACATCCAACAAAGAACACTCAGATAAGAAAACCCATCTTACGACAATGTTGGCGGCCTCCGCAGACATGAATTTTGGCGAACTTCACCATCCCCACTCTCTTTCCATTATACTAGCGAACAAAGCTTTGAGTGGAAAGCAGTTAGGAATCCCAAAATCCTTGTTGTTATGGAAGAACCCATCAAAAGGGAAGCGAAACTGGGGATCAAATGAGATAGAGAAGTACGAGATGGTGCGCGATATCGGATCCGAGAACTTTGGGGTCGCGAAGCTTATGTAAAACAAGGAGACAAATTAGCTCATCGTCGTCAAACATATTGAAAGAGGGCATAAGGTTCGATCTAGAAGAGGAGATGGCGAGGGGGTCGATAGCTCCGTCTGTGAGGAGGAGAAGGCGAACGAGAAGGTCGAGTGATTCGCTTAGGGCAGAGAGAGCGAGGGCCATATAATTCTTTCGCTCGAACGAAATGCGGTCCGCGTTTAATAGAAACCTGCTAATGGAGTTTTTAAGAACGCCTCCAAAACGCCTTATCCAAACAACTGGTGGCATTTTCAAGACGCCACCACTGTGAATAAGCTCCCCCAAATGCACCCTTTGTTACATCTGCGGTTTCGAAACTGTACAGGAGCAAAAATTCAAAGTATAATATGGTTATTTAGTGATTTTTAAAGCATGTTCATAATTTTCATTTATGCAAGTTCCCAGTGTTGTGTTGCATTTTTTTTTTTTTAATTTTTGGCTAGTGCAATGTTAAGACATTGATAGTAAAATGTTGAGGCTCCTAAAAGGCAGCTATTTTACCTTAAAAGGAAGTTGTTTAAATTTAGTCAATTTTTTGTATTATTGATTGACTTAGTATTTGGATATGAACAATGGCTTTGGTTAGTGATTTTTTGGCCTATTAAGTGCATCTGGTATTTGGCGTCTAAGTGAATCATCATAAAAGTTTGTTGAATTTGGTCGCTATATATTTGCTATAAGATAGATCGAAGGCAATATTTTGAATTTTCGTTTGGTGCATGTACGGTTAAAATCTAAAGATTTGAACATATTCTCTAGTGATTGTATGTGAACTTATGTCTCATATTGTGGCCT
This sequence comes from Phalaenopsis hybrid cultivar, assembly GCA_002079205.1. Lineage (NCBI taxonomy): Eukaryota > Viridiplantae > Streptophyta > Magnoliopsida > Asparagales > Orchidaceae > Phalaenopsis > Phalaenopsis hybrid cultivar. The sequence continues at coordinate 115,594 of JXCR01138270.1, read as the reverse complement.
CACAGTTTTGCCCTCTATTGGAACTGGGTCACTTTCCTCAAGAGAAGCTGAAGGAAGAACAAATGTTTCTTCTGGGGAAAAGGTATCATATTTTCATTTTTATCTTTTCCCCCTCTTATATGATTTTTAATTTCATTCTCTCTCTGTAATATTTAATGTTCACGGACTGATTTTTTATCATGAGAATGAAAGATAGATAATGTTTGGTTTTACCTAGGAGTTCATGGTAATTTATTTATGCAATAATTCCTGGTTTTTTATGCTACTTATTTTAAGCAATTTTTTATGCTTGAAAATTAAAATATTATCGACAATTGGTTTGAGTATTAAGTGCATTTTAAGGTTTTTTGGATTTATTCTAGTTTAATTACAGTTCTTGATTTAAGCATGTTATTTTTTTATTTGGATGGTTCTGTCAAATGATAGAAAACAGCATCAAAAGGTTATACCTGAGTTGTAACTGATTCAGTTGCGTTGCAATTATTGCTTTTTTTTGACATGCTTCATTTTGGATTCCAGGAGGCTCATAAGCTGCTTCAGCCAGCAGACATGACTCTAAAAACAATGGCAATAGAGTTTGCTGAGTACCAGGTGAGAAGCGTGTGCTTTTTAGTTTTAAATGTAAATCTATTCTAGATGAAACCTAGTTAGGCTTCAAATCGCAATCTATTTCAGAAAAGTAACCAACGGCACTCTGTATTTGCTAATTATTTGTTTCGTGTCAGGTTTGTGTGGATATTTTTATTACCACACAGGCTTTTGTAGACATTGCTTCAGTCTCTGTGGTTCCAAGAACAACTGGAGGTCAGGTAATAGGTTCACAAATTCTTGTTTTTATGACACTTTATTCGTCAATTCTTGAGCAAACTGCCTGTATGAACCATGATATTTTATAGAGTAAGAAAACTTGAAGGTTCTTATTTAATGATTATTACTTTCTAAAGCTCTGTAATCCCCTCTACCCTTTTATTTCCTTCAGCGATTATAGCCAATTTAATGACTTTCTGTTCACATTCAGTTTGTTTGTTATATGAAAGTTTATAAACTTCTTTTCCTTTCCCTCTGCTTGCACTGTTCGTACCTGTATATTTATAGCTATTGTACTTTTTTTTCCGAAGCAATTCCAAGTGCTTGCAGTGTGTGAAAAAGATTAAATAATTTAAATCTTTTTAGTTTAGCTTGTCACTGTGAATTGTTTTACTTTTCTTTTCCTTTCATTATGATGTCGTATTTATTGCTTGAATTCTATTATTTGGATTTGAATTCATTTATGTTTGTCAAGTTTGCTCAAACATGAAGGTTAGATATGATTCAATTATCATTATTATGTACTCGCACAACTATTATGGCTTAGACCTGAGAATTCTTTTTGTCATTCATTATTGTTAAATTTTCTACGTTGTGCTCATTCTATTTTGCACAAATTATTTATCATACTTATTCATGTTACCTTTTGATAGTTCAGATCTCTTTCTAAACCTTCTACATTAATTTTATCTTTCAATCTGATTGTTGTATCTTCTACCCTACATCATACTTTGTCAAACCATTGGGATTTGTTTTCCATAATATTATTCTGTAAATTATTTCCGTTATCCCTTTTATATAATTATTTCTTTCTTCTTAGCCTATCTTAATAGTCTTACCCCACGTCCATTCTATCATTCACATTTATGCCAGGCTCAAATTTGTCTAATAGTGATTCTTAATTGTGAAATACTTAAATTTTTGTAACAGTATTGATTTTATTGTGGTTTTGTTGATTTTCTTCTAGACTCTGTTATTCTTTTATTATATAGTAGTTTGAAGTCACTTATCTATTTAGAATGCCCAATATTAATTGTATTACATCCTTAAGCTCTTGTATGTATAATAGATCTAAATGTTTTAAACTTATTTCACCCAGGTATCACTTGTTCTTGGAATAATTTTGTCAAGTTTGTGTTAAATTCAGTAACACTAAAATTTCATTTATAGTAGTTTATTCTATTAATGCTGAAGTCTAATCATCTAAAAAATCTCTTTATTCTGACAACTTTAACTTACTCGGATGGAGTTTATACTGTCATTTACAAATAGCTTACACTATTGTATTTTACTAGGAATATTCCTTATATTCATCTTTTGTCAATAATGAAAACACAGATTTAACATCAATCGATTGATATTATTTTACTGTGATTTGGTAACTCTTTAATCAATCAACAACTACTTCTAATGGTAGTTAATGCTCAATCATTTTTATCTTTAGTCATATAGCATCCTTTGATTGCAACTTTTTTTTTAAATGTTGACTTAATCCAATCATAATCATTTACTTTTTTCAAGACTACTAAAAGCAATATCAAAATATTTTTTTTACTATATATATATATTAAAAGCCCAAGGGAAATTTTATTAAAGAGAAAAAGGGTACAGATAGGTTGTATGAGTGGGCCCAAATAGACACCGAACCCACACGATACAATACACAAAAAGCAAAAATAAAAACCCAAAAATAGATGGTACATATAAGATCAATCGGGACGACCCAATTTAGTTCTGCCTCTGCATCTAGCTCTCGGAAGGGAACCAACTAACAAATTGGTGAGGTGCGTACCATTGCCCGAAGTAACCAAAGTATCATCCATTAGATTTCTTAGCTCAAGTAGATCTCCATTCTTCTTCTTCCTCCTGAAAGTTTAGACCTGTCATTCCTCATCCGAAGATTGTTGCTCATTCGAATGAGATGTTAGTGCTGTAGTAGAAAGATTGTCAACAGTTGTACCCACAATAGGTTCAAATGTATGTAAGGTATGAGTTGTCACCGCTACCCCTGATACTTGGGGAGCTGCAAGGTTCTCTTGATTATTAGTTCATGTAGGCAGAGATCCTTCAGTACTGTTTTCAATAGGTTTTGAAAGTGTAGGTTGCTCAACAGAGCCGTCCAGCTTCACATCAATCACAAATACAATATTTTCTGCGGGGTCCAAAGGGGCAATTAAGTCAGACACCGAATCTTGTCCTGTGGTAGTTTTCTCTCCAAGTGGAACAAATATGCCCAGAACAGTGGGGTTAGATCCATCCTTATTCACTTGATCTTTAGATTTCAAATTAGGATGAAACTTATGACATTATCAAGGGTATGCCCAAACATCTTACAATGAGAACAAAAGGAGGTTTATGCTCTATGACGATTTGTTATCAGTATCCATTATGAGTTGTGCCCAACCAGACTTCAGTAACATCAGGTAAAGTAATATCTCTTTCCACAAGTATTCTGACCACATAAGGTTTGGTTAGATTGAAAGTGAGTAGATTTAGCTTCATAAGGTCCCCAAGCATGATCCCAATAGAGTAAAGAACCTGATGATGAAAAAAGTGCAGCTTGAGACTAGGTAGACTAACTCATACCGGTACAGTAGGAGATTCATAATTGAAGTCAAAATTAGGAGACCACTTGAGTAACTTTATTGATTTGCGTGCAATGTTAAGATATTTTTTTTGGAGAAAATCCGAGTGTAGTCTTCAACCACGGTTAATTGAATTGACACATGTCTCCCATCTATGAGCCTCACTTTCTACTTCAGACACATGAACTTATTTCACAAGACATTTGTTCTTACAAAAACTAGAGTGAACTTATTTCACAAGACATTTGTTCTTACAAAAACTAGAGGATGTCCCTGCAACTANACTAACTCATACCGGTACAGTAGGAGATTCATAATTGAAGTCAAAATTAGGAGACCACTTGAGTAACTTTATCGTGCAATGTTAAGATATTTTTTGGAGAAAATCCGAGTGTAGTCTTCAACCACGGTTAATTGAATCGACACATGTCTCCCATCTATGAACCTCACTTTCCCCTTCAGACACATGAACTTATTTCACAAGACATTTGTTCTCACAAAAAACTAGAGGATGTCCCTGCAACTAACTTCATACGACACTTACAAAATTTAAATCCAAGCTGTTACGGTGAAACAAACTATTCTTTTGGAACCAAATCACTTCCATGAGGCTTTTTTCTTGTATAAAACCGAAGTAATTCTTTTATATCAATGTGATTTTCTTTAACTCTTTTTGCTCTACCTTCTCCCATAACTTCATTGTATGATTCATCAATTGAATTCATTATATTATGAAAATTCTGATTTATTTAAACATATTAGCACAAAATGATCCTTCTGAACCAGTTTACATTCTCTTAGTTTTAAATTATTTAAAAGAAATAAAATATTATTAGCATAATTATTTTAATATATTCCAGAACCTTTAAAATCTTTTGATTTCTCATACAAACCAAAATTTTTACCCCTTTACATCTAGAATGCCTTGTGCATTTTCTATTCATTCTTATTTTTCCTTAATGATTATGTTTATTACTCAAAAAAAAAAATCTATCTTAAAACTTTCATTTAATGCTTTCTTCTAATATCATTTGTATCTTTTTCTAATGTGTNTAGAATGCCTTGTGCATTTTCTATTCATTCTTATTTTTCCTTAATGATTATGTTTATTACTCAAAAAAAAAATCTATCTCAAAACTTTCATTTAATGCTTTCTTCTAATATCATTTGTATCTTTTTCTAATGTGTTTCTTCATTAAGAACATATTATCATTCATGTTCACTTGTAATGTATCTGTAATATCGAAGTTTTTAGGTCTTTCATGTAGATTACTGCTATGGAGTTTTTTGCTTTTTAAAATTTAACTTTTCCTATTTTATGACCCACTCGGGCATCTATTTTTTTCAGGTTTATTATTATTACCCATTTTCTGCACTTTCCGACACTGCCAAGCTCTACAATGATCTAAGGTGGAACATCAGCAGGCCCCAAGGGTTTGAGGCTGTAATGCGTGTTAGATGCAGCCAGGCATAGCTCTTATCATTTTGTGCATGCTAATTTTCTTTTGTACACATTTATAATTTATTTTTATTGTCTTACTTTTAACTTTATTTAATAGGGTCTCCAAGTTCAAGAATATTCAGGGAACTTCTGCAAGCGTATTCCTACTGATATTGATCTTCCCGGGGTCAGTCCTTATAAATATAGAATTTATTGTTTATTAAGGTCCTGTAAACTTTTTAGTGAGTTACGTGCATGTTTTTTTTTTTTTTTTATCAATTGTTTGGCNGAATATTCAGGGAACTTCTGCAAGCGTATTCCTACTGATATTGATCTTCCCGGGGTCAGTCCTTATAAATATGGAATTTATGTTTATTAAGGTCCTGTAAACTTTTTAGTGAGTTACTTGCTTGTTTTTTTTTTTTTTTCAATTGTTTGGTGGTTGAGTTTTGGTGTTATTTCAGTCAAGTACTGATTACCATGTCAGTCTCTGCAACAGGCCAAGGCCTTCGGCACTAAAAAATATTAGGAGGGTAAATTGGGTGGGGAGGAGAGAGAAAGGATTGATTCTCTTTTCNGGCCTTCGGCACTAAAAAATATTAGGAAGGTAAATTGGGTGGGGAGGAGAGAGAAAGGATTGATTCTCTTTTTTACATGGATGTGCACTATCAGTCCCAAAAGGGTTTTGGGGAAGAGAGAGAGGGTGAGGGAGGGAGGGAAAACTTGAGGGGAGAATTTGGTTTTGTTCTCTTCTTTCATTAATTTGTGCGCCCANAGAAAGGATTGATTCTCTTTTTTACATGGATGTGCACTATCAGTCCCAAAAGGGTTTTGGGGAAGAGAGAGACGTTGAGGTAGGCAGGGAAAACTTTAGGGGAGGATTTGGTTTCGTTCTCTTCTTTCATTAATTTGTGCGCCCTNACATATATATATATATATATATATATATATATATATATATATATGCACCTTTTTTTCATTAAGGGCCAAATTGCTTCATTGTATGTGTACAAAGCTAATTGCATCTCACTTTCAAAAATCACTTTAAGTGTTTGGTTGAAACTGAATTCTTATTTTTGAAACCCACCTTAAAGAAGATCGTGAGTTTCAATCTTGAAGGCTAGAAATTCATCTTTATAATGGTGAAATAATTTAATTTAATTGAATGAGGTGCTAAAATCTTAAAACTTTCCTGTTACAATAAGAAAAAAAAAACGGAGATTTAATCTCATGGTGGCTAAAAATGAAAGTCTTCTGTGCCCCTTCAGACACATGAACTTATTTCACAAGACATTTGTTCTTACAAAAACCAGAAATGTCCCTGCAACTAACTTCATATGACACGTACAAAATTTAAATCCAAGCTGTTACGGTGAAACAAACTACTCTTTTGGAACCAAATCACTTCCATGAGGCATTTTCCTTGTATAAAACCGAAGTAATTCTTTGATATCAATGTGATTTTCTTTAACTCTTTTTGCTCTACCTTCTCCCATAACTTCATTGTATGATTCGTCAATTGAATTCATTATATTATGAAAATTCTGATTTTTTTAAAAATATTAGCACAAAATGATCCTTCTGAACCAGTTTACATTCTCTGAGTTTTAAATTATTTAAAAGAAATAAAATATTATTAGCATAATTATTTTAATATATTCCAGAATCTTTAAAATCTTATGATTTCTCATACAAACCAAAAATTTTACCCCTTTACATCTAGAATGTCTTGTGCATTTTCTAATCATTCTTATTTTTCCTTAATGATTATGTTTATTACTCAAAAAAAAAAAATCTATCTTAAAACTTTCATTTAATTCTTTCTTCTAATATCATTTGTATCTTTTTCTAATGTATTTCTTTATTAAGAACATATTATCATTCATGTCACTTGTAATGTATCTGTAATATCGAAGTTTTTAGGTCTTTCATGTTAGATTACTGCTATGGAGTTTTTTGCTTTTTAAAATTTTACATTTCTTATTTTATGACCCACANTATTCTTCTTCTTCCTCCTGAAAGTTTAGACCTGTCATTCCTCATCCGAAGATTGTTGCTCATTCGAATGAGGTGTTAGTGCTGTAGTAGAAAGATTGTCAACAGTTGTACCCACAATAGGTTCAAATGTATGTGAGGTATGAGTTGTCACCGCTACCCCTGATACTTGGGGAGCTGCAAGGTTCTCTTGATTATTAGTCCATGTAGGCAGAGATCCTTCAGTACTGTTTTCAATAGGGTTTGAAAGTGTAGGTTGCTCAACAGAGCCGTCCAGCTTCACATCAATCACAGATACAATATTTTTTGCGGGGTCCAAAGGGGCAATTAAGTCAGACACCGAATCCTGTCCTGTGGTAGTTTTCTCTCCAAGTGGAACAAATATGCCTAGAACAGTAGGGTTAGATCCATCCTTATTCACTTGATCTTTAGATTTCAAATTAGGATGAAACTTATGACATTTATCAAGGGTATGCCCAAACATCTTACAATGAGAACAAAAGGAGGTTTATGCTCTATGACGATTTGTTATCAGTATCCATTATGGGTTGTGCCCAACCAGACTTTAGTAACATCAGGTAAAGTAATATCTCTTTCCACAAGTATTCTGGCCACATAAGGTTTGGTTAGAATGAAAGTGAGTAGATTTAACTTCATAAGGTCCCCAAGCATGATCCCAATAGAGTAAAAAACCTGATGATGAAAAAAGTGCAGCTTGAGACTAGGTAGACTAACTCATACCGGTACAGTAGGAGATTCATAATTGAAGTCAAAATTAGGAGACCACTTGAGTAACTTTATCGTGCAATGTTAAGATATTTTTTGGAGAAAATCCGAGTGTAGTCTTCAACCACGGTTAATTGAATCGACACATGTCTCCCATCTATGAACCTCACTTTCCCCTTCAGACACATGAACTTATTTCACAAGACATTTGTTCTCACAAAAAACTAGAGGATGTCCCTGCAACTGACTTCATACGACACTTACAAAATTTAAATCCAAGCTGTTACGGTGAAACAAACTATTCTTTTGGAACCAAATCACTTCCATGAGGCTTTTTTCTTGTATAAAACCGAAGTAATTCTTTTATATCAATGTGATTTTCTTTAACTCTTTTTGCTCTACCTTCTCCCATAACTTCATTGTATGATTCATCAATTGAATTCATTATATTATGAAAATTCTGATTTTTTAAAAAATATTAGCACAAAATGATCCTTCTGAACCAGTTTACATTCTCTTAGTTTTAAATTATTTAAAAGAAATAAAATATTATTAGCATAATTATTTTAATATATTCCAGAACCTTTAAAATCTTTTGATTTCTCATACAAACCAAAATTTTTACCCCTTTACATCTAGAATGCCTTGTGCATTTTCTATTCATTCTTATTTTTCCTTAATGATTATGTTTATTACTCAAAAAAAAAATCTATCTCAAAACTTTCATTTAATGCTTTCTTCTAATATCATTTGTATCTTTTTCTAATGTGTTTCTTCATTAAGAACATATTATCATTCATGTTCACTTGTAATGTATCTGTAATATCGAAGTTTTTAGGTCTTTCATGTAGATTACTGCTATGGAGTTTTTTGCTTTTTAAAATTTAACTTTTCCTATTTTATGACCCACTCGGGCATCTATTTTTTTCAGGTTTATTATTATTACCCATTTTCTGCACTTTCCGACACTGCCAAGCTCTACAATGATCTAAGGTGGAACATCAGCAGGCCCCAAGGGTTTGAGGCTGTAATGCGTGTTAGATGCAGCCAGGCATAGCTCTTATCATTTTGTGCATGCTAATTTTCTTTTGTACACATTTATAATTTATTTTTATTGTCTTACTTTTAACTTTATTTAATAGGGTCTCCAAGTTCAAGAATATTCAGGGAACTTCTGCAAGCGTATTCCTACTGATATTGATCTTCCCGGGGTCAGTCCTTATAAATATGGAATTTATTGTTTATTAAGGTCCTGTAAACTTTTTAGTGAGTTACGTGCATGTTTTTTTTTTTTTTTATCAATTGTTTGGCGGTTGAGTTTTGGTGTTATTTCAGTCAAGTACTGATTACCATGTCAGTCTCTGCAACAGGCCAAGGCCTTCCGCACTAAAAAATATTAGGAGGGTAAATTGGGTGGGGAGGAGAGAGAAAGGATTGATTCTCTTTTTTACATGGATGTGCACTATCAGTCCCAAAAGGGTTTTGGGGAAGAGAGAGAGGGTGAGGGAGGGAGGGAAAACTTGAGGGGAGAATTTGGTTTCGTTCTCTTCTTTCATTAATTTGTGCGCCCACTAACTGGCTGTGTGGTGGCTGGGAAGAGAGTGAGAGAGAGGGAGAGAACTTGTGTAGAGGCTTAGTTGCCTTCTTACATGCTCACAGAGGGAGGGAGAAGCATTGGCACAGTAGAGTGGATGACTCTTTTCATACTTGGATCCACACGCCATCTAGCTGCAGCAATTGGTTGGTGGGGGTGAGTTGGGCATCTTAAAATTAAATTTGATTCCTCATTTCATCCTTTTTTAACGGAAAAAGTTTTCCCCTAGCCAACTAGCTACTTATAACCTCATATTTTAAAATTTGAAGAAAGCCTTCTGGTTAAAATCCACTTGTTTCTTTCAATCTATAACGTTTCAGCTGGTCATTCTAAATTTTATTGATTTAGCTTAGGTGTTAGCTTTATGTTTATTTATGTTAAACCTTTAGCTTGTCATCTATATTCTTTTGTTTCACTTAGATCTAACCGTAATGAGTTTTGGTTGTCCTATCTTCATATTGGAATCCTTACTCGGTTCTAGAACTGTGTTTTGGCAGATTGATTGTGATAAAGCCATAATGGTGTCTTTTAAGCATGATGATAAATTCCAGGAGGGGACAGAGTGTGCTTTTCAGGTACCTTAGTAAATTTGGTTTCAGTTACTGCCTTCTGCCTAAATACAGCTTTTTTCAGTCTGAGATTTTGATTGGTCTACTCTTGGGCTTTTCTGTCTGAGATTTTGATTTGTCTACTCTTGGGCGTAATTCTTTTATATTTTGTTGAGAATTACTTCGAAATTTTATAGCACGCTATTTGTTTAATTATTTTTTCAGTGCGCACTGCTTTATACTACTATTTATGGACAAAGAAGGATTCGAGTTTCAAATCTCTCTCTTCCCTGCACAAGTATGCTAGGAAACCTCTTTCGTTCAGCAGACTTGGATTCGCAATTTGCTTGTTTTTTGAGACAAGGTAACTTATTTAATAATTTTTTGTGTGTGTGTGCTGATTACTTTCTAGCATTAGCATGAGCATAAATGCTTTTGTAGATTATTCTATAGCATTAATATGATAGTATTACCTTTGTCTGTTTCGTTGAAATACATAAACATGTGGGAAAATTACATGTTCATTGAGGAGATATAGGAGTGCTTCACTTCATCTATATTTTTTGAAAGCTCTTTAATGTAGTTTATTTTTTTAACATGCAAATTGGTCTATGAGATGAAACACCTCTCTTTGTAGAGATTTTTTGTTTCCCAAGTTTCTGTTGGGTGGTATGACTAAATTTGCATGTGACATTTCGTCTTTGTCTAAGAAACCTTCTCTCATAGTTTGACCCATTTTGATGGTGGGTATTGCTCAACATGGCCTTCACCCATCTCTCTTCGCTTAGCCCAATCGAACTCACATTCCCCTGTTTTCCCCTTCCATAAACTTTTCTTGTATTTGCCTTGTGAAGGAATAGGCCTTAATTTCAACAACAATTTGCTCCTCAACTGCACTCTTCTTTTGTCTTCTTATTTTCTCTGTTTATTTGTTCATTCCACCACGCTTGTATAGGTCTACCACTCCATGAAGTTTCGTACCCATTCTAGATGAAAATAATTAAAAGGTTTGATCCCCTTGGCAATCTGGATCTTTGCATTGTCTATGGGCTTTGCAAAGGTTCTTTGACGGGGGATTTACTATGAACCTCCAGGAACCCAAGTTGCTAACTTTGAGTAATCAGAGTTTTAATAACTTCAATAGAGAAATCCCCTCATTCCTATCACTGCATTAACTGAAATTCTCTATATTTCCCTCATTTTTTCACCTGGCCACTCCCACACCAGATAGGAGCAGCTTAGTCATCATGCTAAACATTTCATACTGGAAGTTTGAAAGTATACCCATTGAATCTTTTTTCTTGCCATGGGTGAAATCTTACCAAATCTGACGATCTCATGTTAGGCAGTGCTCATTGGAAAGTATGAACCTTCATTGTTTCCTTTTGGAAAATTTACATGCATTGCACTCAATTCTTATGTTTTTACACATCTCACATCTAAAGTTTCATATTTACATACATAGCACTTTGGTACTTTAAACCTATGAAAATTTAAGTCTGTGATATGTAAATACATAAATATTGTGTGCTATGCTATGTAAATGCCCTTTTCTTCTATGTTGGCACAAATTTGTGCCATGGACATGATTGTTGAGCCTGCTGGATCTATGCATGGTTTATTGACCCTAACGAGTCATCTGCCATTGCTAGTGAACCTTGCCATGGACTCAAGCTTGATGTCACACTCTGCCATCTTAAAAAAATTAGCAAGAAAACTATGGAATGGAAGATTGTAGAGAAGACCAGAATATAGAGGAAAACCAAGGGACTCTAGAAGACTCCACCACATTCTAGAGAATGTTAGGAAAAAAAGTTCCAAGGATAACTCAAGAATAACCTAGTAAAGTCTAGGGTTTTGTATGTATAAGAGATTAATGTAGAATTGTCTAGAAATTAACATATTCAAATGTAATTTAGAAAGTTCCTTTGGACTTGGAGGGGACTATAAATAGAAATTCCTCCCCTCATTTGAAATCCATTCATGAACCATCCAATTTTCCCAATATTTAAGTGTTGTAATCACTCTTCCTTAGTGAAGTGTTTCTTACTCCATTACTTCTTCCTATTCTTTTTCCAAGAGTTGTGTGCTTATAAATTCATGAACTGTGAGGGTTAGACTGATTTAGTGCCAAGAAAGAGCGCTAAAGCCACACAGGTGACGTGGATAAGTTAGTCCGTGACAGTTAATATTTGAGTCTTAGTTTGAAGGTATGACAAAGAGCGTTATAATGGAGACTGAAGTCACTAATGTGAAATTATTTCAACAAGGGCGAGGTCGACAAGAGCTACGAGATCTAGCTACATCCAAACCACCTGGGCCCAAGGAAATCATGCACGACTTTGATTCGCGCTTTGCTCGGGTGGAAGAGGCAATGAATGACGTGAAAGCCCAAAGAAAGGATCTTGGCCAAAAGGTTGATGGACTCGAAGAAGAGGACATCACAATCCATTTAATNGAGGTTGGAGGCAATAGCGCATGAGCTAATGCTCTTGGTTAAAAAACGAGTGACAATTTTGATAAACAAAAAAATATAAATGGTTAGGAATAAAAAAAGTAAGATAATAAAATAGAAGAAATATAAAATAGTTTTCGTTATATTTGCATGGTCATCCACATTGGCGAAAAGATGTACACAAGAAACAGAAGGACTCTAATGAAACCATCACTTGCTCCCATCACAAAAAAAATAGATTTCATCTTTTAGTAACACGAGGTTAAGAAAAAAAAAAATATATGCAATCAATGTCACCAGCATTTGTTATCATTAGAATTAGTATTTTGCAACAATTCAAAACTCTATTATCTGAAATTCAAACGATATCATGTTTTTGATTTAAAATGTAAGAGTGCAAACACCGAGATGCAATAAAATCCAACAAAAGCTTAGGACTTGTTTGAGATCATATTTGTTTTTGTTTTTTTTTTATTGTTATTTTTTGTTTTTAAAACCATATTTATTTAATGTGTTATTTATTTATTGTTTCTAAAAACAAATTAAAATATATTTAAAATCGCTAAAATAACTTTTAAATGTTCTAAGTAATATTAAAAAAAATAATGTCTTAATTGAAAGTGGCAAACATTTTTTGTTTCAAATAAAAAGATAAACAAGATAAAATAAAAGTAAAAAAAAAGGAAAAAAAAGTAATTCCAAGCAAACCCTTAAAAATAAAATGAAAATTGACAAACAAATAGAGAATCTAATTAAATCACTAATAACAACAATGGCTAATATTCAAAACAATCATATATTTAATGAAATCACAAAAATATGCACTTCATAAATGCACGTTGCTCATATTTTCTCTCTAAAAATTAAGGGGATTATGCTTTTAAAATTGGGTGCAAAGTGATTATTTGAAATAACTTATTAAAAACATTTTGAAACAAACAATAATTTTGGTTGTTATGCCAACATGCTATGTGATAACATGAATTAAATGTTGATTATTGGTAATATGATTTATAACTATTTGGCAATGCCCTTTGAGATCAATTAATCTCAAAAGAATTATTATATGAAGTTTGTAACATACAAATAAAGCAATCTTAACATATTTAAATTAAAGTTAAAGCATCTACTACTTGTATAGGCCATAACTGTCAGCACGAATCTCAAAGCATCCGAACGACCCAGATTAAGGTCGGACAATCAGGGCGTCTTACCACCCTACTGTCAACCGCGCGGTCAAGAATCGACTGACACGTCATTAGGAACAGTTGGAGACAAAGTGAGTAGAAACCATTGCTACTGGAGGTGTCATGCAATACTCCTGGACCACTGGAGACCAGGGATCTAAAAACCTCCGAGCATCATACGACAACGGTTATACGGATGTATTGACTTCCCGGGAAAGTGGCCTCACCTCCACCATTCCCCGAAGCCCACTACATCCATCCACGGGAAGGATCTCCTGTCGGGCGTCTACCTAGTCTTGGGCGACGTTCAACACTCGACACAGAGAAAATCTCTCCGTTCGACAAGCGACTAACAGAAAAAAAAAATTAAAAGGGTGTGGGCCCTCGGGGGCCCATCGGTAGCTGTCGACAAAACATCCCCCCTCACTCCTGGTCGAACAGAAGGTTGGTCATTTCCACCAAATTATTCCAAAGCCAGCGCACATAATGAGAAGGTAAGAAGATGGACAGTTACTCCCCCCTTTAAATAGGAGGTAGGATCGACAACATTTAATGGTACCCACACACTTAAACGTTTGAAGAGGGCCGACCTTGCACATGAAAGCGACTTCTCGATGGTTGATTTCCCAAAAAAGGAAAGAGATGTCACATTCAAATAGGCTTTTAAAACACCCCTTACCAGCAAAAACATTAACTCCGTGGGCCCGTTCCTGATACTTGGGGAACTTAGCCCAACTAGGCATGTCTCAAACCTCGCCCGACAAGCTCGGGGAACTCATAGCGAACGCACCCAAAATGCGAGTTGCCGGAGATCGCAAGACGATCACAAAATCGAACCATCACCCGGGTCGAACGCCCTTGAAAGAACCCACGGGTTGGGGAGCTCGGAGCGTTCTCTCTTGCTCTCTAGCGACGAGATCCTCGAAAGAGACACAAGATCCCTCAAAAGTGCTAAGTGGACACCCCCTCATGCGACGACAAGATTCGTGTCTGACGGGTTACAAAGGGATAAAGACCCGCCAGAGCGGGCAAATCCGGTGAAAGCAACTGGAGGTCCAAAAAGACGACCTCGTAATATTGCCATGAGACCCAACGATTCTAGAGAAATCGATCGACTTATCAATCACCCCAGTAGGTAGAAGATCGGTCTGAAAACTTAAGATACCTTCTGACCGCGGGCCGGCATGGAGTCTATACAGTTGGTCATCTAGAGATGATTCTCTCCCCGCTAGCGACAAGATCCACAAAAGAGGAGTGAAAGTCACCTGAAAACCTGGTCATCACCCTCTCAGGTAATGACAAGATGAAAGATCAATCGGGACTGATATCCACTTAAAAGATGACACGCTGGCAGTGCACGAAAGAAATAAGAGTTAACTGATAGAAGCGCTACGGTCAATAAATCGGTTTCTTATAATCCATGGGTCTGCCCGAGAGCGAGTCTTTTTAAAGGGTCAATGCCCCTGATAAAATAAAAAATTTTGCAAACCAAAATGGCAAAAGCAATTACAAAATGACAAAAAAATTATTTTCATTAAGATAAAGAAAAAATTTACAAGCCTTTTTTTTGCATAACGTTAACAATTTTTTCAAACAAAAAGAAGGGAGAAGACAAGTCCTCATTTTGGCAGGGTCCTATCGGGTAAATGACTCTTCCTCGCTTCCAAAACTGTCCTCTTCCTCGGGGCTCTCTGTTAGTTCATCACGTGTTAAAGCGGAAAACTCCATCTGATCATAATACAAAGGGAAAACTAAGCCACACCGAACAAATTATTGAATGGCACAGTCCACCCCAAGTTTGAAGTACTCCGGTTGGCCATCCACATACTGTTCGCTGAGGCCGACAAGGCGATCCTCTCTTTCAGCTTAACATTCTCCTTCTCTATAGCCACTATGGTGCTAAGGTATTCTGGGTTGGCCCTCGCGGACTCGTCGAGCCTGAGCTTCAGAAGATTTTGATCGTCGCGAGCTCTTCTTAGATCCGCCTTCAACGAAACTCCCTTTTTCTGAGCCTCCTCCAATGACTGTTCCACCTCGAGCAAGGCCACCCCCAGAAAATGGTCGCTCTGCATCGCCATTAACTACCACAGGCCCATGCTTTGGAGAAGCTCTTGGCAACCGAAACCTCCCATAGCACGGTCAAGCCGTCTGGACCACAACAGATTCAATGGGCCTAGGGCAGTTCTCGATCAGCATCCATCTGCGGGTACCAATCGAAGGATCGATCCAACATACCGAACCGCTTGCTGGCATCTTCCCATAAACTTCCCGCAAACTTGAGCACGGGCTCCCATATAGACCCCCTCCTTTTCATGGGAGGAGGGGTGGGGGT
>JXCR01138270.1:74331-90538 GCA_002079205.1 Phalaenopsis hybrid cultivar | reverse complement strand
CATAAATGCTTTTGTAGATTATTCTATAGCATTAATATGATAGTATTACCTTTGTCTGTTTCGTTGAAATACATAAACATGTGGGAAAATTACATGTTCATTGAGGATATATAGGAGTGCTTCACTTCATCTATATTTTTTGAAAGCTCTTTAATGTAGTTTATTTTTTTAACATGCAAATTGGTCTATGAGATGAAACACCTCTCTTTGTAGAGATTTTTTGTTTCCCAAGTTTCTGTTGGGTGGTATGACTAAATTTGCATGTGACATTTCGTCTTTGTCTAAGAAACCTTCTCTCATAGTTTGACCCATTTTGATGGTGGGTATTGCTCAACATGGCCTTCACCCATCTCTCTTCGCTTAGCCCAATCGAACTCACATTCCCCCGTTTTCCCCTTCCATAAACTTTTCTTGTATTTGCATTGCGAAGGAATAGGCCTTAATTTCAACAACAATTTGCTTCTCAACTGCACTCTTCTTTTGTCTTCTTATTTTCTCTGTTTATTTGTTCATTCCACCACGCTTGTATAGGTCTACCACTCCATGAAGTTTCGTACCCATTCTAGATGAAAATAATTAAAAGGTTTGATCCCCTTGGCAATCTGGATCTTTGCATTGTCTATGGGCTTTGCAAAGGTTCTTTGACGGGGGATTTACTATGAACCTCCAGGAACCCAAGTTGCTAACTTTGAGTAATCACAGTTTTAATAACTTCAATAGAGAAATCCCCTCATTCCTATCACTGCATTAACTGAAATTCTCTATATTTCCCTCATTTTTTCACCTGGCCACTCCCACACCAGATAGGAGCAGCTTAGTCATCATGCTAAACATTTCATACTGGAAGTTTGAAAGTATACCCATTGAATCTTTTTTCTCGCCATGGGTGAAATCTTACCAAATCTGACGATCTCATGTTAGGCAGTGCTCATTGGAAAGTATGAACCTTCATTGTTTCCTTTTGGAAAATTTACATGCATTGCACTCAATTCTTATGTTTTTACACATCTCACATCTAAAGTTTCATATTTACATACATAGCACTTTGGTACTTTAAACCTATGAAAATTTAAGTCTGTGATAGGTAAATACATAAATATTGTGTGCTATGCTATGTAAATGCCCTTTTCTTCTATGTTGGCACAAATTTGTGCCATGGACATGATTGTTGAGCCTGCTGGATCTATGCATGGTTTATTGACCTTAACGAGTCATCTGCCATTGCTAGTGAACCTTGCAACGGACTCAAGCTTGATGTCACACTCTGCCATCTTAAAAAAATTAGCAAGAAAACTATGGAATGGAAGATTGTAGAGAAGACCAGAATATAGAGAGCAAACCAAGGGACTCTAGAAGACTCCACCACATTCTAGAGAATGTTAGGAAAAAAAAGTTCCAAGGATAACTCAAGAATAACCTAGTAAAGTCTAGGGTTTTGTATGTATAAGAGATTAATGTAGAATTGTCTAGAAATTAACATATTCAAATGTAATCTAGAAAGTTCCTTTGGACTTGGAGGGGACTATAAATAGAAATCCCTCCCCTCATTTGAAATCCATTCATGAACCATCCAATTTTCCCAGTATTTAAGTGTTGTAATCACTCTTTCCTAGTGAAGTGTTTCTTACTCCATTACTTCTCCCTATTCTTTTTCAAAGAGTTGTGTGCTTATAAATTCATGAACTGTGAGGGTTAGACTGATTTAGTGTCAAGGAAGAGCGCTAAAGCCACACAGGTGACGTGAATAAGTTAGTCCGTGACAGTTAATATTTGAGCCTTAGTTTGAAGGTATGACAAAGAGCGTTATAAAGCACGTAATGGAGTCTGAAGCCACTAATGTGAAATTATCTCAACAAGGGCGAGGTCGACAAGAGCTACGAGATCTAGCTACATCCAAACCACCTGGGCCCAAGGAAATCATGCACGACTTTGATTCGCGCTTTGCTCGGGTGGAAGAGGCAATGAATGGCGTGAAAGCCCAAAGAAAGGATCTTGGCCAAAAGGTTGATGGACTCGAAGAGGAGGACATCACAATCCATTTAACGATCAGAGGTATGATGCTCAAACTGGAGGAGTCTTTAAAAGAGCAAATGGCTAAGATGTGGGAGGATTTGATGGGGGAGCTCCAGGAGGTACGAAGAGCCCATTAAGACGAGATGAGAGACATACGTGCTAGCTTGGAGATGCTTGGAGACATTTCGCTATGCAAGAGGGCTCTAACGACATCCACCAACAATTATACTATCGAAGCCAAACACATCGAATTACCAAAACCTAAGAGTTTTGGGAGAGCTCACAACACAAAGGAAGTAGACAACTTTCTATGTGGACTCGACCAATACTTTAGAACGATGGAGATTATGGATGAAGAGAGAAGAATACAATTTGAAACTCTTTATCTCTCTAACATCTCTATGTTGTGGAGAAGAAGGCGTGGAGACATCGAGAAAGGTATGTGCACCATATCCAATTTTGATGACTTCAAAAAAGAGCTAAAGATGCAATTCTACTTTGAGAATGCGAAGGAGGAGGCTAGAGCTCGATTGCGAAGGCTCAAACTAGAGGAATCGATTCAGAAATATATTACGGAGTTCACAAGCTTGGTTTTTGAAATTCTCGACATGTGTGACAATGATGCTCTTTTCAACTTCATGGATGGACTCCAATAGTGGGCAAAGACTGAGCTTAAGTGGCACGTAGTGCAAGATCTTGCCATTGTCATCGCAGTCTCCGAAACCCTAATTGATTACTCAAAAGAGTCCACAAAGTCTAAAGATAAAAAGGGTACTTATGTCAAAGGTAGGGAAGACCAGGATCAACACAAGGAAGAGTCCCGCCACGAATCAACTTCATCCAAGGCAAAAGACAAATGAAAGTATAAAAATGACAAAACTAATTCACACAACAAATGCTTTCTTTGTGATGGACCACATTGGGCAAGGAATTGTCTTTAGAAGAAGGCTCTAAACTCTCTCTTTGTAAGTCATCGGGAGGAAGAAGGTGGTGATACGACGACACAAGAAGGGGCTATACAACTGCTAAATGGGATCCAAGCTCCAACAAAACCTCAAGCAAAGGGGGGTTATTCTTTGTGGAGATGGTAATAGGAGAGAAGACTACTAGAGCAATGGTTGACACAGGTGCTTCTCACAACTTCATTTTTGCCAAAGAAAAAAAAAAGTTGGGTTTGTGAATAACTGAAGGAGGGGGCTCTCTCAAGGTAGTCGATTCACCAGTAAGGCCAATCTATGAAATAGCTAGAGGAGTAAAGACCAGTATTGGAGTGTGTTCAAGTACCTTGGAATTCTCTCTCATTCTGATGGATGATTTTAAAGTGATATTAGGGATAAACTTGGATTCCCAGTACCCTTCACTAATAACATGTGCATCATGGAAGTGAATCAAGCTTGCTTAGTACTAACAAAAAGGGCTAATAAGCAGGAAGTCACAATGCTATCGACCATCCAGTTCAAGGAGGGCATTCCACAAGATGGGCAGAGTTGCTTGGCTATCCTTCTTGATTCCAATGAGGAAGGAAAGCCCCAAAAAGACATGCCAAGGGAAGTGGTGGTAGTGCTTTAGGAATATAAATGTGTTTCACTAGAATTATCAACAGAACTACCACCAAGAAGGGAGAAAGAACATCAGATTAGGTTGGAGCCAAGGACTGAGTCGTCACCCATGAAGTCTTAATGCATGGAATCCCTCCCGCATGCAACCAGTTATAAAGAGAAAAACCCAATAGCTTTAAAGTTTGTCATGCCCGTGAGCAAGCAAAAAGGGAGTTGGTCTGTGTGTCACTGCGTGGGATTATAAGAACTAAAAATGGGCAGACAAGAAAATGAGACGCGAAGACACCGGAAAAAGAAAGAATCGAAGCCACAATGAGGGCATTGAGAGCTTAAGTGGGGGAGAGTGTCACACTTCGTCATCTTCAAGAAATTCGCAAGGCAACGATGAAGTGGAAGATTCTAGAGAAGACCAGAATATAGAGAACAAGCCAAGAGACTCTAAAAGACTCCACCACTTTATACAGAATGTTAGAAGAAAAAGCTCCAAGGATTAATGTAGAACTATCGAGAAATTAATATATTCTAATGTAATCTAGAAAGTTCCTTTGGACATGGTGGGGACTATAAGTAGGAATCTCTCTCCTCATTTAAAATCCATCGAACCATCCAAGCATCTAAGCAATCAAGTGTTGTAATCAATATTTCTTAGTGGAGTATTTCTTTATCCAATACTTATCCCTATTCTTCTTCCAAAAGTGTTTTGTGCTTACAAGTTCAATGGTTATGAGGGTTAGACAGATTTAGTGCCAAGGAAGAGCGCTAAAACCTCACGGGTGACTTAAGATAAGTTAGTTCGTGACATTGAGCTCACATGGATCTCACAAATCACAATCTCTATTGGTGCTCACTAACCTACAAATATGGTTGTTTTTTATTCTTCATTTTCTTCAAGCAGCACCCCAAACTTACTAGCAATGGTGGCAAAGAGTTGCCTACGAAGTATTTGAAGGCCAAAAATGTGGGATGTTTTACAATTTGGCCTAAGTGAACTACTTTTCTAATAAGTTGGCTCCGTCTTCATGTTTACCTAATCAATGTTTAAAATTTTACAATTAGATATTGAACTGTTTTTCGTTCATGAGCTGAGGCGTAAGTCTCCAAGCTATCTAAGGCATAAGTCTCACAGTTTGAAAATTGCATAAGTCAAAATAAAAAGGTAAAAATGATACATTAGCATCATAACTTATATATATGTATACGCGTATCTATGTATATTTAAAAGGAAGACATTAATAGAAAAAGTGACATGAATTAACAAATTGTGTAAGTTGTAAAGTATCTTATAATAACTTGCACAAATAAAAATATAATGTAATAGTAGATTTTTTTCTCACTTTTATTGCTCAATCAAAATAATAACATTCATATATCTAATAAGAACAAAAGAATTAACCAAAATTTTGAACAACATGTGATAACTGCGACAACAGGAGCTGCTGACGGCGGCGGCGGCAGGAGTAATGTGGTGCCTATAACAAAAGAAATAGGCTGCTATAACAAAAGAAGCAAGCAACCGTTGTAGTGGAATCAACAAGTGAAGTTGGTGATGCTAGCAACGAAAGCCGTGGTGGCAATGATGGTGGTGCAGGTAGCAAAAGCAATTGCCGAGAAGCTTGACTAGGTAGAGTGGAGTTCTTGCACATTAGATCGTGGCTTCTATTCATCTTCAAACTGTTTAATACTAGAAGAAAAAAGCCTAAGCATGAGACGGGTTTTGAGGCACGCCTCAATCAATGTGAGTGTATGCCTCGCCCGAGTTGCTCGAGGCATGCACCCGAAAACATTTTTCTTCATAATAACGCCGAGGCGGGCCTCAAGGCGTATTTCAAATTGCACAATTTTAAACAATGTATCTAATTTTATGTGCAAGATTCTCCAAATTATTCTGGATTTGAATGTTATTCTATTTAGCGTAATAGTTCAAAATCATTCAAAATGCTTTACCTTAAGTGTCATATTATTCACACTAGACTATATTAGTTTCAAGATTCATGATTTTAATGCCAATAGTAGTTCTGAATTGTTTGGACTCTTTGAGAGTGAAGCATAATAATAATTATGAGCGCGTTTAGCTCATCAGAATTGATGGAGCAGTTTCTTCTTAGGAACTTTTCTCCCTATCATGGTTTTTTTGCTTTGCATTCATGATTTAGGCAATTAAAAAACCTATTAAAAAATAATCCCACTTATTTGAAAAAAATTGAAGCTAGTGTGCACCAATTGAAAACATGCATTCTGTACCTGGTGCATTATTTACAGACTAAGATGGAGCTGTTTCGATTGACATGCATTCTTTGCCCAGTGTTGTTCATCTCCTATTATTTATTTTATATGTTCTTACGATTTCATAAATCCCACTTATTTGACAGGTTTCTCACTTTTGTTTGTAAATATTATTATTATTATTATTATTTTTTTTTAATAAGAAGGCCTAGCATCCATTGCGTAATTAAAAATTTCACATATATTGTTACTTTTCTGAACATGGTTATTGTTTTTGAACTTCCCACAGCTGCAACTGGAATCCCAACTAGCCCTCTTTCCCAAGTCCGGGAACAAATTATGAATCTCTGTGTCAACATCCTACACTCCTACCGCAAATTCTGTGCTACTGTGTCATCGGCCGGACAACTTATTCTGCCGGAGTCACTTAAGCTTTTGCCTATATATACTCTAGGTATTCCATCCCTCGCCTTTGATTTTTTTTTTGTGAAACTTTGTTATGTACTAATTTATATCTAATTTATATATATATATATATATATACACACACACACATGTATTGGTGGTAGAATTTGATTTGTTACTATTGATGTATACCAATATTGGTAATGACTGCTGCAAAAGTTACATGCTGAAGAAACAACGAATAAGCCATGCTCCTGTATCAATTATCACCCAAAATATCATAATAAAAAGCTGAATTCTTCAGTTTTCTTCATTTGACTTGCAATTAAGTGAATTGTGGAAGCTTCAAATTTTACTGGAGAACCGAATGACATTACATGAGCATGGCACGTGAAAGTTGCCTTACAGACTGAGGCATTAATGAATCTTTACTCCATTGGGCTATAGCTAAAATCTCTCTTTCTCGTATTTATATTACTCCTTTTTTTTGAACTATTTTAAAAATGCTGCATTGTCAATACCTTGCTGTTCAACTCCTTGAATTAACAAGTTGCAAGAAATTTAAAGGCATTAATTTAACGTTCTAGTCGATTGTAATATGATAAAAACCTAAAAAATGGTATGTTGAGGAGTTATAAAAAATGATTATTTCAATAAAAATATTCATTTTCAATTTTTCTATGTGATTATTTTCATGCTGATACGAGCTTGACAAAACACTGATAGACTGTTTCCGAGCCTATTGAGGTTGGGAAGGGTTATTTTCATTTCTTTTACATGTCCAAGTCAGCAGAGTTCTGCGAATGTAAATGACGGTTTGTTGTTTAAAATCTTTTGTAAGTACTGGCTTGCTTGTATATATTAATGTGAATATCACAATCAATGTGCGCACTGATGGGGTAAAATGACAATCCGTCTGGAATGTTTGAACCAGCAGCTCAAAATGGGACTTATTAGTCTATTTTTGTACTTATGAATTTTGGCTAATACAAAATTTTGTTGCCCTTAAAATTGAATGCTTTTTGAGCGAACAAATTTTTTTTTTCACAATTGGAGCTTAATATTGCAGTTTCCATTATATATTCTTCTTTGTTATAAACCACCGAAGTTGCATTTTGGTTCTATTCAATCACAAGCGTGGTCACATTGTTTTGTTCTGTTCTAGCACTGTGTAAAAGCACTGGTCTGCGAAATGATGGGCGGTTAGATGAGCGATCATATTGGGCCAGTCATGTTGCGTCCCTGTCTGTGTCATTCGCCATTCCCTGGGTGTATCCTAGAATGATATCCATCCATGATCTAACTTCAAAGGTATGATTAATTAAAATAAAACATTGAAGGGGCACTTACAGACTTACACCCAATTGTTATTTATTTACTTATCTAACACCTAAATTTTACATTTTACATTTTACATTTATGCCACCCAAATCTTACATTTCACATAAAAATACCACTATTTTAACTTTTTATAAGCGAAATATACTTCTTCATGTCTAGTTAAGGTGGCATATATTTAAAAATTGAAGTTTAGGTGTTAGATATATAAATACATAAGAATTGAGTGGTATGTATGTAAATCTTCCAACATTAAAATTAAGGAAGATCTATTCTTTCATTTTAATTGTTAGATTAGATTATTTTGAAGCTCCCTTTTTATTGCTGCCCCACAGGAGAACAATGGCTCTATACTATCTTCTACACTTCCTCTTTCTTCGGAACATTTAAATGATGATGGGATTTATCTCCTTGAAAATGGTGAAGATTGCCTATTTTTTATTGGAAACATGGTGAACGCAGAGATTCTCCAACAGATATTTGGAGTAACCTCTGTGGATGGACTCCCAACACAGGTGAGCATACCAATTCCTTCTCCAGCATATAAGAAATTATATTTCAGCGAGTAGTTGTTATATATATAAGCCGCGCTTATCTACTTATTTATGTTCCTTTTTTTATACTATTTTCCTTTCCAGTTTACACACTAGTATAATGTTCGCCAACAGTATTCTAAGGTGCTTGTCTGAGATTCATCCCTCGTAGCTCTAATCAAACAACTAGATGTGAAGAATGAATGCCATACCCTTTGTCTTATAGTCCCCATAACACCATGCTTTTCATTTTGATTTAATGAAAATAGTATATATGCTACAGGAAATTTAGAGTATATTTGGGGCAGTTGTAGCTTATCCAGCTTATTAGGTGATAAGCAGCTGATCCGGATAATTTGTCTGTCTGTTTGGTTTGTGCTTATTGAGAACAGCTGATTCTGAAAAAAAGACCAAACTACCCCTGTATTGAATAAGCTGAAGCTGTTTGTTTTGTGTTTTTTAGAGACAGCTTATTTGAAATTTTTTTTACAAAATTACTAACACTCTCAACGCAATCATAAATAAAAATTAGAAGATTGAAAAACATACGTGAAAATACAAAATATTTATATCACTGAAATATTTCAAATCACATCAGAGATACAAAATTACCCAAACAAATGTGAAATACACCATAACGCACTAGTACATACTATAATGGGACCTAACAAAGAAGAAAAAATAACATGTCAAAATTACAAGGAAAAAAAAAAATAATATTGACTTTTACATGTAGTAGCATATCACGTCCCACTGTGCCCGACTCTCACACTCCAGAACTCTGAACAACCTGTTTGACTGGGATACAGTAGAAATGGAAACAGTTGAAGCAGATGCGGTGTTCTGAAATGTTGATATCGACGAACTCCGTGCCGGGGTGTCCATCTGGGATATCATAGAAACAGACTCCCTGTCGGCCCACCTGAAGAATTTGTAGTCCTCATGTCGTTGTGACCACCGCGGGCACCTGTAAAATTGCCTCCCGAAGCTATGTGTCTGGCGTGACGTGAGTAGCAATGACGGTAGCCCGCACTGACACATCACTTTCTCGGACTTCTCAGNGAACTTTTCTCCCTATCATGGTTTTTTTGCTTTGCATTCATGATTTAGGCAATTAAAAAACCTATTAAAAAATAATCCCACTTATTTGAAAAAAATTGAAGCTAGTGTGCACCAATTGAAAACATGCATTCTGTACCTGGTGCATTATTTACAGACTAAGATGGAGCTGTTTCGATTGACATGCATTCTTTGCCCAGTGTTGTTCATCTCCTATTATTTATTTTATATGTTCTTACGATTTCATAAATCCCACTTATTTGACAGGTTTCTCACTTTTGTTTGTAAATATTATTATTATTATTATTATTTTTNTTTATCTCCTTGAAAATGGTGAAGATTGCCTATTTTTTATTGGAAACATGGTGAACGCAGAGATTCTCCAACAGATATTTGGAGTAACCTCTGTGGATGGACTCCCAACACAGGTGAGCATACCAATTCCTTCTCCAGCATATAAGAAATTATATTTCAGCGAGTAGTTATTATATATATAAGCCGCGCTTATCTACTTATTTATGTTCCTTTTTTTATACTATTTTCCTTTCCAGTTTACACACTAGTATAATGTTCGCCAACAGTATTCTAAGGTGCTTGTCTGAGATTCATCCCTCGTAGCTCTAATCAAACAACTAGATGTGAAGAATGAATGCCATACCCTTTGTCTTCTAGTCCCCATATCACCATGCTTTTCATTTTGATTTAATGAAAATAGTATATATGCTACAGGAAATTTAGGGTATATTTGGGGCAGCTGTAGCTTATCCAGCTTATTAGGTGATAAGCAGCTGATCTGGATAATCTGTCTGTCTGTTTGGTTTGTGCTTATTGAGAACAGCTGCTTCTGAAAAAATGACCAAACTACCCCTGTATTGAATAAGCTATAGCCGTTTGTTTTGTGCTTTTTAGAGACAGCTTATTTGAGTTTTTTTTTACAAAATTACTAACACTCTCAACGCAATCATAAATAGAAAAATTAGAAGATTGAAAAACATACGTGAAAATACAAAATATTTATATCACTGAAATATTTCAAATCACATCAGAGATACAAAATTACCCAAACAAATGTGAAATACACCATAACGCACTAGTACATACTATAATGGGACCCAACAAAGAAGAAAAAATAACATGTCAAAATTACAAGGAAAAAAAAATAATATTGACTTTTACATGTAGTAGCATATCGCGTCCCACTGTGCCCGGCTCTGACACTCCAGAACTCTGAACAACCTGTCCGACTGAGATACAGTAGAAATGGAAGCAGTTGAAGCAGATGCGGTGTTCTGAAATGTTGATATCGACGAACTCTGTGCCGGAGTGTCCATCTGGGATATCATAGAAACAGACTCCCTGTCGGCCCACCTGAAGAATTTGTAGTCCTCATGCCGTTGTGACCACCACGGACACTTGTAAAATTGCCTCCCGAAGCTATGTGTCTGGCGTGACGTGAGTAGCAAGGACGGTAGCCGCACCGACACATCACTTTCTCGGACTTCCCAAAATATCTTGAACTCGTCGTCCTGCAGTTATTCAAAATATAATAAATCAGTCCAATTATTTATGAAATATATAAAGTATATTTACCGAAGTATGAAGACAAAAGAAAATATACTTTCTAGCCATCCAAACTGCTCCACCGTTATGTCAATCCAATCAGTACTCAGATAAAAAATAAATGTGACAAAAGCAAATATACTTTGTTGTTGCTACAATACCACACTCATATAACATTTCAACATAAAAAAACAGAATGACACAATGATTGCTGTAATTATTTAAGCCATCCTAAAATGCCAACTGTTTTGAATATAGGAAATTCTACTTGGATTAAACTTCGAATGCCAGCCATATAAATATCCAAAACGAATATCCCACCAATCATTTAACAGAAATATTCCAAAACTGTAGGCCAAAAAGAAACTTGCTCTACTTTTTAAACTGTANCAATCAGTACTCAGATAAAAAATAAATGGGACAAAAGCAAATATACTTTGTTGTTGCTACAATACCACACTCGTATAACATTTCAACATAAAAAAACAGAATGACACAATGATTGCTGTAATTATTTAAGCCTTCCTAAAGTGCCAACTGTTTTGAATATAGGAAATTCTACTTGGATTAAACTTCGAATGTCAGCCATATAACAGAAATATTCCAAAACTGTAGGCCAAAAAGAAACTTGCTCTACTTTTTAAACTGTCGGAAAAAAAAAACATAAATATTTCAAAACTACAAGAGCCATTTTCAAAATTGTAACAGCCATATTCCAAAACTGTAAGCTAAATATAAGAGCCATTTTTGGATGCAAGCCATTTTCAGTTGCCAGAACATCTAATATAACCGCTAAATATAAGAGTCATTTTCAGTTTCCAAAATTGTAAACAAAATATAAGAGTCATTTTCGGATGCCAACCATTTTCATTTTCCATAACATCTAATATAAAAGCTAAAGTGAAGATTTCATTAGTACCATCCTATGAATTTGAAGCAAATGTAGTAAGACCAAAAGAAATATAAAATGCAGAGAGACGAATGAGTTAAACATATTTTTGAGCTGCTATTTTATGTAANTAAAAGCTAAAGTGAAGATTTCATTAGTACCATCCTATGAATTTGAAGCAAATGTAGTAAGACCAAAAGAAACATAAAATGCAGAGACGAATGAGTTAAACATATTTTTGAGCTGCTATTTTATGTAAATGCTCCAGACAGGAACTCCACACTATGAATTGGAAAGAAACCATTCCAACATTGCTATTTTATGTAAATGTTCCCTCAACCATGTCAAAAATAATGCAAACAGAAGTGTTTGCTCTACTTGAAGAGTGTTTGCACATGAATTAGAACATACCTCATATGGAAGCACATTCGTGTATAGTATATCATTTTTTATCTATGTATTTATAGTATACTTCTATAACATGACAAATAACATATAAACTTAACCCCACCAATCATTCCAATCCGTATGAATAAACTTAAAATGAAACCCCACCAATTATTCCAATCTACAAAGTAAATGTATACTCTTTAAGCATTTAAAAGCAACTCAACAAAGTAAAATGTATACTCTTTAATAAATTATATGAAAAAAACAACCACATCCCCAAAACTTTCACAGCTCTGCAGGTGGAAATAACATTTACTAGCCAAAACTTCACCCAATCACATTGGCTCAACACCAGTCATGCCAATCCGTATGAAAAAAACTGCCACAGCCCCAAAACCAAACATTCATATTGCCATCTGTATGGAACTAAGCACTTAAAAACATCTATAAAACATACTCATTAANATGAAAAAAACAACCACATCCCCAAAACTTTCACAGCTCTGCAGGTGGAAATAACATTTACTAGCCAAAACTGCATTTAAAAACATTTAACTGCAGCTCTTTAAGCTGTTAAAAACAGCTCCTTAATAAGCATTCCAAAACATAGATAAAAGCATATAACTGCAACCCATAATTCTAAATGCATAAATGTATACTCCATAAGCATTTCAAAACAGCTCAAAAAAAAATTAACTACAGCTCAACATATTATAGAAAAGAAATATTTTGTTGTTGAGTTCAATTAGGAGTTGCATAAAGCATCCGTGCTACACACCTTCTTGGGTCTCAAATTCATGGGTTCCAATAACTTCTTCAGGAATAGACTGGCCGATCTGGTATTCAAATGCTTCTGCAGGAATATGCATCTCTTCGGCGTTAGCCATATTGAAGTCTGTGTCTGATCTAGATGGATGTCGTCTAATAAAATTGTGGAGCGCCATCGTGGCCACCACAATATGAACTTGTTTTTGGAAAAGGGTACGTTGGCATATCACGAAGGATTACCCTTTTTTTCCAGACCTTAAATGCTCTTTCAATAACGCTGCGCAGGGATGAGTGACGTTTATTAAACATCTCTTTTCTACCACGAGCAATGCCGCTTGATCTCTGAAAATCAAGAATGTGATATTTGGTGTCAGGAAAGGCTTCAAACAACCTCTCTATAAGGGATAACCGACATCGACCAAATAATATTTGTCTGTAAAGGATGCGTTATTTTTCTTTACTGAGTCGTTCAAATTAAAACAAATAGGTTTAACATAAGTATGCCAACCTGGAGGTGGGTGGGGGAAGCATTTTCTGACATTCCTTGTTGCATACATAAACAAGCGGCTGTCATGAGCACTATCTTCCCATCCGACCATCACAAATGTAAAACACATGTTAAAGTCACAACGGCCATAATATTTTGTGTTGGAGAACCACATCGGTCGATGTAAGACACTTTTTCATCAGACTGGAGTCGTGCATCCACGTGTGTACCATCAATCGCACCTATGCAGTTCTGTGAGAAAATGTAATTATTCTGGAGTCAGTGTGGAAGAACAATGGGTAGGCAAATGCTATGATAAATAAAGGAAACTCACCTTGAAATATGACATGTAGCGTTCGTCACTCGCTATTTTTTCAGGAGTATTACAAAATGACGGGTCTTTTGGCTTAATTATTTTAGTGGCTAAACTAATTAGTGATTTCAATCTTTCAGAGAAGTATCGACTGACCGTCTCAGAATGCTGGAATCGTTTCATAGCTCCTCTGATCGATTCATTTTGAGATAAGATATATAAAGTAATTGCTAAAACCTCCCTTATGGTAGTCCTTAACGAACCTTCAAGCCCATGGTTGGTTCGAAACTCTTATAAAAGATCTAGAAAAATTGGTACGCTCATCCGGAAGATGTTGCCGAACCTTATTGGATGCCCAACTAACATCTCGCCTACCCATTTATCCCCAATAAACGACGAGGCCATGCGTGGTGTTTGATGAATAGGAGAAGGATAGTATTCTAACAACAATATAGCAATCGCAGCCGCCATTCTTCTGCGACGTTCTCGATATCGATTCATCCTAAAAAACCAAACAATAATCACATGAACAAATAAAAAAAACCTGTAGGTTGAGAAGTGGTTCTAACATTTGTTAACCAATCAAACATCACTTAAACATTATAATGTTAAAACATATAAAGGTCTCTAACATAATACAATAGCCGACATATCCAGCAAAGTTCACAAATAGAACAATCAATTTTCGATAGAAAGACGCAAGCATTGCACTCGAAGTTCAGGCCGAAGCCTCTTGAAAATCTTTTTTTTTGTTCGACATTCAAGCACCCTAACACATTTTAAAAAGAATTCATTATCAACCATAACTTCATGTATGTCTTCTAAAAGGTTCATAAAACGATCAACACTGGGATCATATACTTCTGGTTCAACAGGTTGTGGAGCTGCAAATACTTCTATGAGTCGGTCTATTGAGCTCTGCACAAATACATCTTTGTTTTTTGTCTTTTTCTCCATCCTATGCCTCTTTGATTGGCCTGTGAACTCGAGCTCCCTCGGGTTCNAAGCACCCTAACACATTTTAAAAAGAATTCATTATCAACCATAACTTCATGTATGTCTTCTAAAAGGTTCATGAAACGATCAACACTGGGATCATATACTTCTGGTTCAACAGGTTGTGGAGTTGCAAATACTTCTATGAGTCGGTCTATTGAGCTCTGCACAAATACATCTTTGTTTTTTGTCTTTTTCTCCATCCTATGCCTCTTTGATTGGCCTGTGAACTCGAGCTCCCTCGGGTTTATGCTAGGATCTTGACCAGAACCCATAAGTGGATCAGGTGTCAAGTCAAGTGATATGCCATCGAACCCGAGTTCACTTGGGTTGAAGGTATTATGCCCCGTAGCTACAACACCCTTAAACATCACATCCAATTTGTCTTTCAATTCCGGGTCAATTCCACACACCTTAAATTTTTTCGCATTTGACACAACCTGCAATAAGAAATTGGGCAAATTAATTAAAATTGCAATAGATAAACCGATTGAAGGGGAGGGAGGGGGGGAAGTATTACCTCAAGTTTCTCAGCCCATCATTCTTCTGAAGCATCTATAGTACGTTTGATGGGATCCCAACCCAATCCTGTGGATCCTCATTTCAGTTTCTTCCATAACTTTCAGTCTTTTTTCAGCTGATCCCACTTGTTTTTGAATTTTAACCTGTAGTACTCACGGTCTGTCATTTCCTTANCTCAAGTTTCTCAGCCCATCATTCTTCTGAAGCATCTATAGTACGTTTGATGGGATCCCAACCCAATCCTGTAGATCCTCATTTCAGTTTCTTCCATAACTTTCAGTCTTTTTTCAGCTGATCCCAATTGTTTTCGAATTTTAACCTGTCGTACTCACGGTCTGTCATTTCCTTAAACTTATTGGAAATATTTTCACTCATCTTTGTTAAAATAGGTGGTAGGCCGATTACCAATTTCAATCTTTTAATACATAAATTGCAAATAAATGGTTGTGACATCTTTATCCCAGATAGCTGAAGTAGAGGCTTCTTTGTTCTTAGCCATAACNTGTCACCCTTCTTTGTTAAAATAGGTGGTAGGCCGATTACCAATTTCAATCTTTTAATACATAAATTGCAAAAAAATGGCTGTGACATCTTTATCCCAGATAGCTGAAGTAGAGGCTTCTTTGTTCTTAGCCATAACGATACTATTAAGAAAATGATTCAATTCTTCAAGAATGCTATCAGGAAATACTGAGAATATTGTAAATAATAACTATTTAAAATAATTTAAGTGCCACCCCATGTAACAAAATAGGATTTGGGTGGTAAAGACAAATAAAATGTAAAACTTAGATGATTACATAAAACTTAAACAAAGTTTAGGTATTAGATATGTAAGTACATAGGGTACTAAGTGGAACACATGCAAAATCTTGCAGTGAACTGTTCAGATACAACAAATCCCATGGCTTTCAGCTTGTAGTGAACTGCAGGCTCACGACAATATAATATCTGAGATTGCAATAAAATAGACTCAATAAAATTCCAAATCCCATGCCTTTCAGCTAGCAGGCATTGTATGGAGTAATAAAAATGTTCGATCATTTATAAAATGAATTGAACTTCAGGCTAAAAATCTTATTTAATGTTTCAGCTTGCATTTAACTCCTATCACATGACCAACTCTTAAAACTCCTAATACTAAAAATAAGA
>JXCR01138270.1:61905-73755 GCA_002079205.1 Phalaenopsis hybrid cultivar | reverse complement strand
TTTTTTTTTTTCAATTGAGTAGCGATTTAAGGAAAATATGACATGGTTTTGTGAAGTTCCTTGCATCCCATGCTTCCGTTACCGAAGTTTTCCTTTATTGTAGCAAAATTATTACATCCAATAAGTGTGTTTGATTGAGGTTGATTTTGTGGGAGCGTTATGCTATATGTTTTTACCTGTGGCCAGCAGATATAATTGGAAAATAAATAAAGCGATCTGAGAAGCTTAAAGTTAATTATGTTTTTAGGCTTAATGAGATTGGAAAGGGGAGCACTAGGCCTGGCTCATAACAGAGGGCACCTACATCGCATTGCCATTGCTATTGAGACCCCCTTCTCGAAAGGACTTTGTATGCAAGATAAAACAGAACCTCAAATGATTCAATTTACAATTACAAGTTGGTTTCAGTTTCAGTTTCAGACTTTTGATGCTAGTTAGTGTGTAGGAGGTATTTATATTTGTTTTATTTGATGCTTGCTTAGCTGGAAGAGCTTCAGCTTGAATGCTAGGAAGAGAGTTTGAAGACTTCAATCAATGCTCGATGAAAAGCGAACTATGTACTGATTCTCTAGAAAATTAGATGATTAGTATATGTCTCTTCCGGTGACTTGCGAGTAACTAGCAGAAGCAAAAAGGTTGGATATTTTCTCTTCAGAGAGGAATACATCTGTTCGAATTGGGTTTGCTAGAGATGCGCTCAATCGAGTTCAAACATTCAGTTTGTCCTAGTTGTTTGATATGCTGTTTTTTGTTTTGTTGCACTGTCATTGAACTATTTATGCACAGTCATTGAATTATTTATGGAGGGCCAAATGATTGAAATGTGCTTATTATTGGGTCATTCCATTAATCAAGCATTAAATGCTCTTCTTAGCCTTTTGCGCTTCATTTGGTCACTATAATGTAGTGAAATTTAGCTACTTTGTTTTAAATTGACAACAATTGATTATTTTATTCCAACACTTTTGTAGTATTTGTATAATTCTAGTAAACCTTCAATAGAACCTTACAAAATCAAGGAATAATAATTGTATAATATTTATAATAGTCAATAGCAATGGGGATCTTAAGGATTAATGAGGTGGCAAAAAAAGACAGGAAGAAAGAGTGCTGAGATGTTGGTGATGTGGGTTTCAGCTGGTGGAAATAATGCGGCCATTTCATACTTTCCCTCAAGCAAATGAATGGATGTCATCCATTTGAAGCCTGTCCAATAATTATGAAGGACTGCATCTGATAATTGGCAAGAATTTCAACAAGTACCTAGTCTAGTGTCAATGTTTTCTCATGTTCTTCTAGTAAGCTTTTCTTTTTTTGTTTTATAAATATCCCAATTTTCATCTCCTCTTTAAGAACCTATCAATTGATCTTGATCAGTACGTTGAATGAATGTTTTGCGACTCTTCCATTAGATTTAGGGCCCGTTTGGGGCAGCTTATTGGGAGCGGCGGCGTTTTGAAAACGCCGCCTCCCTGTTTGATAAATGCGTTCGCAGAACTTATTTCTGTCGCACCGCGTTGGCGTTGGATAAATCCTTCATCCGATTCAACGCGGGCAAAGCCTCACGTCCCGTGTTCACGAGCCTCCTTGCCCTATGATTTTCGGAGGTACCCTTGATTGCCCTCGCGTTCTCTCTCGCTGGATTTCTGATAGGAGTGGAGCGNTCCAACACTTTTGTAGTATTTGTATAATTCTAGTAAACCTTCAATAGAACCTTACAAAATCAAGGAATAATACTTGTATAATATTTATAATAGTCAATATCAATGGGGATCTTAAGGATTAATGAGGTGGCAAAAAAGACGGAAGAAAGAGTGCTGAGATGTTGGTGATGTGGGTTTCAGCTGGTGGAAATAATGCGGCCATTTCATACTTTCCCTCAAGCAAATGAATGGATGTCATCCATTTGAAGCCTGACCAATAATTATGAAGGACTGCATCTGATAATTGGCAAGAATTTCAACCAGTACCTAGTCTAGTGTCAATGTTTTCTCATGTTCTTCTAGTAAGCTTTTCTTCTTTTGTTTTATAAATTTCCCAATTTTCATCTCCTCTTTAAGAACCTATCAATTGATCTTGATCGGTACGTTGAATGAATGTTTTGCGACTCTTCCATTAGATTTAGGGCCCGTTTGGGGCAGCTTATTGGGAGCGGCGGCGTTTTGAAAACGCCGCCTCCCTGTTTGATAAATGCGTTCGCAGAACTTATTTCTGCCGCACCGCGTTGCCGTTGGATAAATTCTTCATCCGATTCGACGCGGGCAAAGCCTCGCGTCCCGTGTTCACGAGCCTCCTTGCCCTATGATTTCCGGAGGTACCCTTGATTGCCCTCGCCTTCTCTCTCGCTGGATTTCTGATAGGAGTGGAGCACAAGGATGAAGATGGGAGTTTCGGTGGTCTATGTAAGCCACGATCCCGTCGTTCCCTTCCTAGGTAGCCGCGATCCAATCCTTCCTTTCCCAGAGCCGCAATCCCAGAGCTCGAGCTTCTATAGGTTGCTCGAGCCCTCTTCCACCTTCTCCTTCCTCTGTGAGACGCATGACACACGGAGAGTCCGCATCTCCCTTGCTCTGCAAGCCACCGCACGATAGGGTTTCGAAGCTNTTGCTCGAGCCCTCTTCCACCTTCTCCTTCCTCTGTGAGACGCATGACACACGGAGAGTCCGCATCTCCCTTACTCTGCAAGCCGCCGTACGATAGGGTTTCGAAGCTGCGATTGGAGTTCTCCTTTACTCTATCGCTCGGGTGAGCCGTTCGAGCCTTCCAGGTACTCAATCGAGTTTCTCCTTCTTCTCTCTCCTTTATTTTGTTGCTCGCGGCACTCTGCATAGTCACTCGAGCTATCTTCCCTGCAATTCGATCGCGAAAATGGAAGGAAATGATCGTAGTAGGTGAGTCGCTCCTATACTTCTCCACTTTTTTCTTTTCTCTTTACTGTATATGTTGTTTCTTCCCTCTCAATTCTACAGTTTTATAATCTTTTATTCTACAGTTATGTATTTGCTTGAGAAAAAAACATATCAGAAAAGCAAATTGATTCTATTACCTTTCTTTTATCATATGTTACTTTTTACATCACAATTTGATTTGTTGGGAGGATGAGATTCATAATTGCAGCAAATGAATGTTGCTTTTTACATCACAATTTAAGCATATTCTTGATTTTCTTTGGAATTATTGATGAATGTTCTTTTATCATATGAATGTTACTTTTTAACAAACATGGGCAGAATGGTCATTTATTCAACAACAGTTCCAAGTAAGCTGTTCTGAATAAGCTGCCTCAAACAACAAGCCAGCTTATTCTGATATCTGCAGATTATCAGAATATCAGAATAATATGCTTATCAGCAGATTATAAATAATCATCAGCTGCCCCAAACAGACCCTTAGAGTGCATCTTTTAACTCCAACAGAACTCGTCCAAGAGTTCATTGATATTGTTGTTGTCCATGGAAAACAAGAAATATGTTTTTGTTCATAAGAATAAAAAAGGAAAAAAAAAGGAAAGAAATATTGCAACANATATTCTTGATTTTCTTTGGAATTATTGATGAATGTTCTTTTATCATATGAATGTTACTTTTTAACAAACATTGACAGAATGGTCATTTATTCAACAACAGTTCCAAGTAAGATGTTCTGAATAAGCTGCCTCAAACAGCAAGTCAACTTATTATGATATCTGCAGATTATCAGAATATCAGAATAATATGCTTATCAACAGATTATAAATAATCATCAACTGCCTCAAACACACCCTTAGAGTGCATCTTTTAACTCCAACAGAACTCGTCCAAGAGTTCATTGATATTGTTGTTGTCCATAGAAAACAAGAAATATGTTTTTGTTCATAAGAATAAAAAAGGAAAAAAAAGGAAAGAAATATTGCAATGCAGTGGCAGGTTGTAGCAATTGAAATGTTTGTGGCAATGCAACGATTAAGTCAGCAAAAATAAGAAGTGTTTGTACGATATAGGGATGAAGGCAACAATTATAAAAAAAATAGGAGAAAATCAAGAGATTGTAGATTAAAGCTGCATGATTGTGCTATTGTATCAATAAATTCTTTATATGAGAAAATTGGGAATTAGGAAAAAGCGAGTTGCAATATTGAAGGCTTGCAATTTCTACTTAATGCAATGATGAAAGCTGCAGTTTATGAAAATGTTATGACAAAGCCAAAGGCTCTGATAACATGAGAATAATTAGAGAGAATTGTTTGAGTAATTCATTCAAATATGTATAATCCAACAACAACAAGCCTTTATCCCACTAAGTGGGGTCGCCTACATGAATCCAACTCCTTTCTTCTGTAAAATTCTCTAAAGGAATTCTCTCGGAACCTTATCATAAACTTTTTCTAAATCAATAAAAATCATATGCAGATCCCTCCTTGCTCTCTGTACTTCTCCATCAAACCTCTCAATAAATGTATAGCTTCCATAGTAGACATGCCCAACATAAATCCAAATTGATTATAAGAAATTTTTGCATTACGACTTAACCTATATTCAATTACTCTCTCCCATAAGTATAAAGTATGACACATTAACTTAATTCCTTTATAATTGACATTATTGTGCATCTCTTTTATTCTTAAAAATGAGGAACAAAATACTCTTCTTCCACTCCCCATACATCTTTTTAGTTTTTAAAATAATATTAAAGAGTTTATTAAGCCAAAAAAACTCTCAAATCTCTTTAATATTCCCACACTTTAATAGGAGTATCATCATGTTCTACTGATTCTCTACATTTGATTTTCTTTGAAGTCTCAACTTTTCTTTTTTACTAATTCGACAGTAAAAATAAAGTATTTTATTATTATTAATGATAAGTCGATTGTATTTTCAGAAACTTCATTGAAAATTTATCAAAATAGCTCACCAATATATGTTGAATATCTTCCTCTTAGAATAACACTTTTTAATTTTCATTTTTAATAAATTTTACTTCAATTAAATTTTTACTTTTCTTTTTCTCTAGCTGCTTTCTGTATATATTTTTCATTCTCTAGTATATAATCTATTATGAAGATCACGAGAAGTACAATTATTTGTGTCACAAATTATCCNTCAATTAAATTTTTACTTTTCTTTTTCTCTAGCTGCTTTCTGTATATATTTTTCATTCTCTAGTATATAATCCATTATGAAGATCACGAAAAGTACAATTATTTGTGTCACAAATTATCTTTTTAGTCTCTCTACGGGTCACCTTATATTTTTCTCAGTTCTCTAAGCTTTTACACTTAAACCAAATTTAATAACACAATTTTTTATTTTTTATTTTTTGCTGCACATTATTATTCCATCCTAATAGTATTTGTTACTTTATCCCACATATAATTAGTTTGTTCAAAAATATTGCAATTTTTGAAATTTTTAAGTTTACTCATAAAAATATTTTTATTTGTCTTTTATTTACTCATATCTAATTCTTTGACAATAATTCATTATATTCTTTATCTTGCAACTCATCTAAAAATCCAGAATTAATAATCGATGTTGAGTACTTAAACTTTTACTTGGAATGACCTTACATTCTCAACAATCTCCCTTTCTGATAAGAAAATAATCAATTTGTGTTTTATCAAGTTCATTCTTATAAGTAATAATATGCTCATCTTTTTTTTAAATTAAACTATTGGCAATAACAAAATCATACGCAAAAACAAAATTTAATAAGATTATAACTTTTTCTTTAATAATTCTAAAAAAGTAGCTACCATGAATATTTTTAAAATATTTNTAAGAAAATAATCAATTTGTGTTTTATCAAGTTCATTCTTATAAGTAATAATATGCTCATCTTTTTTTTAAAATAAACTATTTGCAATAACAAAATCATACGCAAAAACAAAATTTAATATGATTATAACTTTTTCATTAATAATTCTAAAAAAGTAGTTACCATGAATATTTTTAAAATATTCTACCACACTATCAATGTGTCCATTTAAATTTCATCTAATAAAAATATATTTTTTCAAGAGGTATCATTTGTATTAACTCTTTTAGGTTATTCCAAATTTTTTTCCTTTGAACCTATATCTAAACCTACTTAAGGAGCCACTTATAACATTAAAATTCTTAGTGTCAACAACAATCTTTAGGATTTTCTTTTATCAATTATATTAATCTTTACAATATTATCTTTCATACTCTTTTTTATAATTACACCACCATTTAAGTGTTATTTCTACCTGAGTGCCAAAGTTTGAAAACTAAGCTATCAATCTCTTTAGTTTTTTTTTCCAAACCATTTTGTTTCTTGAATGCATAAGATATTTATCTTTCTATGAACCATAATTTCTACTAATTCTATTAATTAACTCATGAAAGAAGTTATATTCTAAGATCATATTTTAATAGTAGTTTCATGAACTAACTTATTTGCCCACATCCATTCATAATATAAACTATTACTTATTTGACACTGCACCCGACGCCGATGTAACGGCTCTTGCACATTTTTTTCTGTATTCAGGTCATATTATGCGTCACTTCTAGAGGTCGNACTCATGAAAGAAGTTATATTCTAAGATCATATTTTAATAGTAGTTTCATGAACTAACTTATTTGCCCACATTCATTCATAATATATAAACTATTGCTTATTTGACACTGCACCCGACGCCGATGTAACGGCCCTTGCACATTTTTTTTTGTATTCAGGTCATATTATGCATCACTTCTAGAGGTCACTCTAGCATTTACACAATGATTTTAAGGAATTCATGTCATGATTTTTTGACAAATTTTATGCTGTTTGTCAACTACATAACTCAACCCTCTACTTTTCGCATCCGGGACTTGGGACCTTACAATTACAATGTTCAAATTTGTATAGTATTTATACAAATTTAGGAGAGCATGTAACATGTAACATGTAACACACAAATTGAAGAAATGATTACTACAAAAAGTTTAATTTAGTAGTTTATGTGTTTAGAAGTAGGGTTGTAAATGAACCAATGCACTTGATGAACAAATTTAATTCGGCTTGATTAGNGGACCTTACAATTACAATGTTCAAATTTGTATAGTATTTATACAAATTTAGGAGAGCATGTAACATGTAACACACAAATTGAAGAAATGATTACTACAAAAAGTTTAATTTAGTTTATGTGTTTAGAAGTAGGGTTGTAAATGCACCAATGCACTTGATGAACAAATTTAATTCGGCTTGATTATTAGTCTATTATTTTTGTTCAAATTAATAATTTAACAAATTTGGACATTTTTTAAAAACTCAGAGCTTAAATGAACGAATTCAAATATATACAACTCACTTATTAATGAACAAACTCATTTGTTCAACAAATAATTTATTAATTG
The DNA here is from genome assembly GCA_002079205.1 of Phalaenopsis hybrid cultivar. Taxonomy (NCBI): domain Eukaryota; kingdom Viridiplantae; phylum Streptophyta; class Magnoliopsida; order Asparagales; family Orchidaceae; genus Phalaenopsis; species Phalaenopsis hybrid cultivar. The sequence goes on along the minus strand of JXCR01138270.1, from coordinate 66,409 downwards.
CTATATACTTATTTGATATATTATTTAAATAAATCTGGAGTAACTAGAACAAATTTTAAATTTGAAGCTATATGCTTATTTGATATATTATTTAAATAAATCTGGAGTAACTAGAACAAATTTTAAATTTGAAAGCTCATCTCAATCTTGAACTGAACATGAACAATTTATGATTTGATCAAACCAAATCCAATCATGACATACTCGACCTGACACGGCTCCATTACAATCCTTTTTATGACTGTAGACAACAGGGTTCCCGTGGATCAATAAGGTAGCAATGGAAGAGGAATGAAAGATTATGGAAAGTCTTGATGAGTCCTGGTCCTAGTTTGGCCGAAAATATGCCCTTGTTTGGCCCAAATAAATTTAATATTTTTATGTTTAAAATCATACAACAAAGATGCTAACCTAACAGTTTTTCTCTTTTTTAATTATGTTTGAATATTATTAGTGAAGTTTTGTTTTTTTTAAAGAGAAATATTCGGCTCCCATTTTATTTCAAACAAAAAGAAGTACAAAAGGAGATAAAAGGAACTTAATAAAACACCCAAAAACAACTCACGCAAAAAGTAAAAGACCTAAGGTTCCTCTACCAAAAAAAGAAAAATACAACTCACACACACTACCAACCCACAAAAAAGCAACAGCAACAAAAAAAATTAGAGCAAGTCCTGCAAAGCCAACTGTAATAAGGCACCGGGAAACACCTTTGAAACTAGAGCAGAGTGCAGATTGGATACAACCATAACAGCCTAGTGTGCCACCTTATTATCATGTCGTTTAATATGTGATCAACAAATATCCAAATTCCTTGTTAAGACTTCAATTCTCTTCATTTGAAGATTAATGCTCCAATGATAATCAGTTTTATACCTACAGCATTTCCAAAGAATTAAAGATTCAATCTCAATAACAAAATTTGATTCCAACCAAGCTTCTTAGAAATCTGCAAACCAAACATTAGAGTATCAGCCTCAACAACCAAGGGGGAAACAGGGACAGCAGCAACAGCCGCAAACCAACAAATAATACAACCCATGAAATTCCTGCAAACACTTCCAACACCAGCCTTATTAAGTTTCCAACTACCAATAACGTTAATTTTTTTTGAAGATTAATTCTTTTTATTTGAATGTAATTTTTTTTAGAATTGCATATAATTTAGNCACTTCCAACACCAGCCTTATTAAGTTTCCAACTACCAATAACGTTAATTTTTTTTGAAGATTAATTCTTTTCATTTGAATGTAATTTTTTTTAGAATTGCATATAATTTATTATAAGTTTAGGTTTAATTTTTATTTTATTTCTTTGACTTAATTTTTATTTTATTTCTTTGACTTTTTAATTATATTTTTATAAATATGGATTGATGGCAGATTATTGAACATGGATATTAGATGAAATAAATTATCTGAGGTTTAATTGAAATCTTTTTCTAAATTTAAGTTCTGTATGATTGATGACTTTACGTTTGTGGACGTAAAACTTATCATTATCCTTTGTCCGCCATTTTTGTCAATCGGTATCAGACCATCATTAATGTCTTGTTCTTCATTGATATTATAGCAAAATGCAATCAGATATATTGCAGCTTTGATCGATGCTATAAATTTCAATCTTGCATCCCGATTCCATTGGCATCCTTCAACACATCATTGCATGAGCCAGATCATGCTTGCACCAAACCTTTCCCACGACTAACCCTTATGCAGCGCTGAAACCTTAAATATCAAATTCCCCTTATGTTCAAAATTTGCCTGAGCCCCAAAACCAAAACCTTAAATCCTCTCACTAATGCGAGGTGTCTGGCTATCTTTTCTTGTTTCAGCCTTCCACTTTTTCATTAATTTGATATAAGAACCTCCTGTCATTTTTTATCTTTCTTCCGATCACCAGTAGTTGCTGTATGAGGCGGCCCATGACTGGCTAATGGTGGAGAATGGTTGCCGAATGGCCAGCAATGGCGATGAGTAAAGTGGTATGCAATGATCAGGTAGTGGTGAGGCTATTTCTAGGTCCATCAGTCGGTGAATTTTAATCTTTCAGCTACTAATGATGTTTGTTAATCCGGAGAACCTACTGGAGTCCAGTTTGTAAAAATGGTGAAATATGAAAGTTTAGGGAACCATTGGTCCAAAGCAGCAATGTAATTTACTGAAGAAAAAATGATAGTTTAAGCCATCTTCTTAGTGAAATCTGCCTTGTTCTTGGTTTGAATGCAAAAAGGTTTTGTTAAGCATACATTGCAAAGAAATTTCTGGGGAGTATTATTTTTCTTGTCTGATACGAACAAATTTACTGAAGAAGAAATGATTTCATAGGAATTTTGTGTTGCGGGGTTGTTGTACGACCAAACACCGATATAAATAGCATGCCACCAAATGCTGCCTCTTTTCTTATTCATGGTTTGAAGGTATTTTTTTTTCTAGTCTGATATGATCAAATTTGGTTGTAAGCCTGATCATCAATGTGGGACATTCAGTAATCCCCTCCCTAATTACTGGCACTTTTTTATTTGTCTTTACTTCTGTTGGATACTAGTTAAAAAGATGTTATTCATATTAAAGGCATATATCGCATCTCATTTCTCGTTCTTCGTTTAGTGTTCTGTCTGATTAACATATCATTTTCAAACCAGTTTGTATTGCAGCAATATGAGAATACTTTCTCCAAAATATTAAATGATGTGGTCAATGAGATAAGGCGTCAGAGATGCTCCTTTCTCCGGTATGCCATAACTGAAGACTTCGTCCATATAAATTTAAGTTTGCGCATATGAGGGTCAAAAGTGTTATTTTTATTATCTTTTTCCTTTTTGCAGTATGCGATTATGCAGAAAAGGTGATCCGTCGGGTCAGTATGCAAGTTTTCCTTTGCAAATTCTTCCTACCTGATCACAAATTTTTGATAGGATTGATTTTTTTGATTTTCTTTTATTTGCAGGAATGCTTTTCCTCTCGAATATGGTCGACGACAAGGCCCCCGGTGGTCTTTCCTACGTCGAATTTCTTGTACATGTCCATCGGCAAATTCAAACAAAAATGGCATGAGTCGGCTTCGTTCTTTGGTAATCTTTTCAACGTCTTTTTTGATGTATACAAGAGCAACAATTTACATAGAAATTTGCCTGTTAGCGCTGTATTCTGCTATCATTGCCAATGGTCATGAAGGCGTCAGTTAACGAACAATATTCAGAATTTTCTGCCCTCCTGCGTTTTTTTTTGTCACAAATGATAAATTTATATTATGCAAAGAATGATAATGAGTAGCTCATCCAGTGTTTTTAAGTCTGAGAACATTTGCCCATTTTTGCCCGGGTTTTGCTATTTATAACCTGTACACTGGTCTGTAATTTGTGCCAATTAACAACTGCAAAATGTAGAAATAAATAAAGCTGTGGCTATTTATATATATTTGTTATAGGTTTTATCAAGTTTCTATTTAGACATATTCATGGATTTGGATATATGCTCATCTTATATATAGTATTTTATTTTTAGTGGCATTTACATACATACCTCGCAATTTTTATGTATTTACATATCTAGGACCTAAACATTCATATATATACTGCAATGCACTATATATATAGGGCTGTAAACGAGCCGAGCTTGAGCGAGCTCAGGCTTGGCTCGTGTTCGGCTCGTTTGAAATCGGTTCGTGAACAGTGTGTTCGTGTTCGGCTCGAAATTGGTTCGTTAAACTAAAATTGAGAAAAATAGATATAAAGTGTGAGATTCAAATCTGGATTAAATATATACAAAAGAAGATTTTAACTATATTGCCGCATGAAGTGTTATGATTTAAATTTAGACATAAATATATATAATATATTATTATATAAACAATACATATAATATATTCTTATATAAAAAGTTAGTTATATAATTTTTTTTTCGAGCCGAACACGAGCGAATAAACTGTTGTTCACGAACGAGCTAAACACTAATTGTTCACGAACGAGCCAAATTGACAGCCCTATATGTATATATCTATAGACACACACACACACACAAATTGACAGCCCTATATGTATATATCTATAGACACGCGCACGCGCGCACGTATATCTATAGACACACACACACACACAAATTGACAGCCCTATATATATATATCTATAGACGCGCACGCGCACTATGAGATTTGCTAAAAAACAATTACATAAATTGAATTAGCATACCTGCCCATAACATTTTCTTTAATTTAAGGAGGTGACATCCCCCTCATTAATTTCAAATATACTTAAATTTAGCTTCATTTTAAGTTCGGCATATTCATAAATAGACTGCTTAAAATTATTTAATTATTATACCTAATTTATATTTGACTTATTTATATCAACTAAGCAAGCCAAAAATTTAACCTAATATTTAAATTTTACTATAAAGTTTAAAATTTTAATTTTCTTGACATTTCACATAAAACAAGTAGACAAATTATAAAATCAAATAAATTTAATTCTTTATATAAATATAATAATAAATAATTTTATAAA
>JXCR01138270.1:20770-32124 GCA_002079205.1 Phalaenopsis hybrid cultivar | reverse complement strand
GAATAACATCTTTTTAACTAATATCCAACAGAAGTAAAGACAAATAAAAAAGTGCCAGTAATTAGGGAGGGGATTACTGAATGTCCCACATTGATGATCAGGCTTACAACCCAATTTGATCATATCAGACTAGAAAAAAAATACCTTCAAACCATGAATAAGAAAAAAGGCAGCATTTGGTGGCATGCTATTTATATCGGANACAAATAAAAAAGTGCCAGTAATTAGGGAGGGGATTACTGAATGTCCCACATTGATGATCAGGCTTACAACCAAATTTGATCATATCAGACTAGAAAAAAAAATACCTTCAAACCATGAATAAGAAAAGAGGCAGCATTTGGTGGCATGCTATTTATATCGGTGTTTGGTCGTACAACAACCCCGCAACACAAAATTCCTATGAAATCATTTCTTCTTCAGTAAATTTGTTCGTATCAGACAAGAAAAATAATACTCCCCAGAAATTTCTTTGCAATGTATGCTTAACAAAACCTTTTTGCATTCAAACCAAGAACAAGGCAGATTTCACTAAGAAGATGGCTTAAACTATCATTTTTTCTTCAGTAAATTACATTGCTGCTTTGGGCCAATGGTTCCCTAAACTTTCATATTTCACCATTTTTACAAACTGGACTCCAGTAGGTTCTCCGGATTAACAAACATCACTAGTAGCTGAAAGATTAAAATTCACCGACTGATGGACCTAGAAATAGCCTCACCACTACCTGATCATTGCATACCACTTTACTCATCGCCATTGCTGGCCATTCGGCAACCATTCTCCACCATTAGCCAGTCATGGGCCGCCTCATACAGCAACTACTGGTGATCGGAAGAAAGATAAAAAATGACAGNGATCATTGCATACCACTTTACTCATCGCCATTGCTGGCCATTCGGCAACCATTCTCCACCATTAGCCAGTCAAGGGCCGCCTCACACAGCAACTACTGGTGATCGGAAGAAAGATAAAAAATAACAGGAGGTTCTTATATCAAATTAATGAAAAAGTGGAAGGCCGAAACAAGAAAAGATAGCCAGACACCTCGCATTAGTGAGAGGATTTAAGGTTTTGGTTTTGGGGCTCAGGCAAATTTTGAACATAAGGGGAATTTGATATTTAAGGTTTCAGCGCTGCATAAGGGTTAGTCGTGGGAAAGGTTTNCTGTTTTTTCAAGAGCTGCCTGGCGTTGCGTTTGGCATATGATCCAGGTATTTTCAGCTCATTCTTGATCGAATGCATCAACCTTTTCATCCATNTATGTAAATACATCAGAATTATATAATATGTAAATGCCCCCCCTTCCTTTTAAATGTAATCCGAAATTTAAATTTGTCATTATGTTTGGATCATGCAAATTTCAGGTGGGTAGAAATGATGGCTCCTGTTTTTTCAAGAGCTGCCTGGCGTTGCGTTTGGCATATGATCCAGGTATTTTCAGCTCATTCTTGATCGATTGCATCAACCCTTTCATCCATTCATTTTTTCGCTTCCGCTACTTCATTGATCCAACAATTTGGGAGTGTTTGGAATCACTTTTGATTTTTGTTTTTCATTTTGTTTTGTATATTTTTTTACTTCATGTCCAATTATTTTTAAAAGCACTCAATATTTTTTATATGTTTTTGCTTATTTTTAAAACTAANCTACTTCATTGATCCAACAATTTGGGAGTGTTTGGAATCACTTTTGATTTTTGTTTTTCATTTTGTTTTGTACATTTTTTTACTTCATGTTCAATTATTTTTAAAAGCACTCAAAATATTTTTTATATGCTTTGAGTATTTTTAAAACTAATTTAATTTGTTTTTCAAAACAAATATATTAACATGTCAAAAAAATGAAAGTGATCCCAAACAAGTCCTTAGCATTGAAAACTTTTAAATCATGCATTTTTTTCCTTTCATGCAATATGGCAGAATGACTTGATTCATGCTTGGGGGCTGGATACAAAGCTTGGATATTGTGCTCAGGTATATGCTTCAATCATCCATATTACATGGTTATTTTTCTTACAATCATGATATTTTCATGCATTGAGATCTTTCACTTTTTCTTTTTTGGAGGGTGATAGAACTAAAAATGTTGGAGTGGTGGATGGTGAATACATTGTTCACAAGGGCATTCCTTCGCTTGGTGGTGATAGCAAGGTAAGACTAATCTTCGGACGAACAACAATAACAATAACAACAACAACAACAACAAAGTCTTAATCCCATTACGTTGGGTCGATTACATGAATCATTTTTCTCCATTGCGTCCTATTTTTACACAATGATCAAAAGGATTCATGTTTTAATCCGCAGTATCGATCTTAATTGTTAAAATTCATAATTTAACGTTCAAATTCTCTTTTTGAATTTATGTTCTGCTATAAATGTACAGACAAGTGCAGACACAGCTGCTCCCAACTCTTTATCAGATCCTTCTGATGCAAGCAGCACGGTAAGTTGTACAACATATATCTATCTATCTATATATATATATATATATCTGTGGATTATATTTAATTGTTTTTCTGGATTCAGGTGCGGTCTGCTTCAAGTGCCATGAATGGTCGATTAGCTGTGAGTTCTGGTTCTCCATGCCCATTATATTTGCATTATGATTTCTGATTTTTCTACAGCTCTATGTTTGTTCTTTGGGGATTTTACATAGATACCGCTCAATTCCTATATATTTACATCTCTAACCGCCATACTTTTTTACATTAATGCCCTGTGTAAATCTTTCATATCTCAACAAAATTATTATTATTTTAATTTTTAAAATGTGAAACATTGCCGGGGTAATATGTTATGTAAATATTGAAGGAGAAAATATTACATCATGACTCCTAATGTAGTTTGCGTTCGGAGTGCAATAGTGGGGCGTCACGTGTCAAGTGGGCTTCACCGTTATACGCTGGTATTGACCAGTGTTAAAAACGTTGGAGCCTACTTGACATGCGATGCTCCACCATTGGACTCCGAATGCATTAGGAGTCCTGATGTAATATTTTTTTTATATTGAAGTGGTATGTATGCAAATCATCTTTGTTTTTTACTACTTATCTTGTGTAAATAAAATGAAGTTTAGGAGTTAATTGTAAATAAAAAAGAAATGAAAAAAAAGGTGGTTTTAAATGAGCAGATCCGGAAGAGGTCGTATACGGAANTTTTAATCCGCAGTATCGATCTTAATTGTTAAAATTCATAATTTAACGTTCAAATTCTCTTTTTGAATTTATTTTCTGCTATAAATGTCCAGACAACAGCTGCTCCCAACTCTTTATCAGATGCTTCTGATGCAAGCAGCCCGGTAATTTGTACAGCATATATCTATCTATCTATCTATCTATATATATATATCTGTGGATTGTATTTAATTGTTCTTTTTCTGGATTCAGGTGCGGTCTGGTTCAAGTGCCATGAATGGTCGATTAGCTGTGAGTTCTGGTTCTCCATGCCCATTGTATTTGCATTATGATTTCTGATTTTTCTACAGCTCTATGTTTGTTCTTTGGGGATTTTACGTAGATACCGCTTAATTCCTATATATTTACATCTCTAACCGCCATACTTTTTTACATTAATGCCGCTGTGTAAATCTTTCATATCACAACACAATTATTATTATTTTAACTTTTAAAATGTGAAACATTGCCGGGGTAATATGCTATGTAAATATTGAAGGAGAAAAAATTACATCATGATGTAGTTTGCGTTCGGAGTGCAATAGTGGGGCGTCACGTGTCGAATGGGCTTCACCGTTATACGTTGGTATTGGCCAGTGTTAAAAACGGTGGAGCCTACTTGACATGTGACGCTCCACCATTGGACTCCGAATGCATTAGGAGTTTTGATGTAATATTTTTTTTTATGTTGAAGTGGTATGTATGCAATTCATCTTTGTTTTTTACTACTATTTTTCTTGTGTAAATAAAATGAAGTTTAGGAGTTAATTGTAAATAAAAAGAAATGAAAAAAAAAAAGGTGGTTTTAAATGAGCAGATCCGGAAGAGGTCGTATACGGAGTTGGAGATGTTCCAGCGGAGATGGGAAAATGCTGCGGCTGCGGATCACTGTTGGGTTGATCCATATCCATCCCATTCAAAGTCAAAGTCTAATTCTTCGAGTTGACTGCCTCGTAGCCGTTGGATCGTTTTTACAGGCCCGACGGTAATCTGTGGATATACCAAAAAGTATAGGGTTTTTGATTTGTGTACACACATGCATACAGGAATGTAGATTGGGGGNTTGGAGATGTTCCAGCGGAGATGGGAAAATGCTGCGGCTGCGGATCACTGTTGGGTTGATCCATATCCATCCAATTCAAAGTCAAAGTCTAATTCTTCGAGTTGACTGCCTCATAGCCGTTGGATCGTTTTTACAGGCCCGACGGTAATCTGTGAATATACCAAAAAGTATAGGGTTTTTGATACAGGAATGTAGATTGGGGAGTTTTTTTTGCAAAGATGACAAATACTGAATTGATTTTCATTACAGTTAATATACAAATTCTGTGAAATGTAAATGCAAATCATAAAAAATAGTATAATTTATATTGTATTTTTAAAATTTTTATTTTAATAGATTAATTTGTTAGTATTTATTTATGTTTTTTAATTGTAGAAAATTTAAATTTTATATTATATTTTCTTAACTTGCTATAAATTAATGAGATATTCTTTTTTGAATTTATTTGGTTATNTGTAAATGCAAATCATAAAAATAGTATAATTTATATTGTATTTTTAAAAAATTTTATTTTAATAGATTAATTTGTTAGTATTTATTTATGTTTTTTAATTGTAGTAAATTTAAATTTTATATATTTATTTTCTTAACTTGCTATAAATTAATGAGATATTCTTTTGTGAATTTATTTGGTTATTTTTTTATTTAAGTTTATAAAATTATTTATTATTATTTTTATATAAAGAATTAAATTTATTTGATTTTATAATTTGTCTGCTTGTTTTATCTGAAATGTCAAGGAAATTAAAATTTTAAACTTTATAGGAAAATTTAAATATTAGGTTAAATTTTTGGCTTGCTTAGTTGATATAAATAAGTTAAATAATTTAAGCAGCCTATTTATGAATGTATAAAAGTATGGCCCAAGCCGAACTTAAAATGAAGCTAAATTTAAGTATATTTGAAATTAAATAGGGGCATGTCACCTCCTTAAATTAAGAAAATGTTATGGGCAGGTATTCTAATTCAATTTATGTAATTGTTTTTTAGCAAATAATTAATTACAAATTGATAATTAATATTCTCAGTTCCTTTATCAGTGAGGGAAGCTCCAGCCGGCTGAAAAGGAATCAATAAATTACTCANAGTTTATAAAATTATTTATTATTATTTTTATATAAAGAATTAAATTTATTTGATTTAATAATTTGCCTACTTGTTTTATGTGAAATGTCAAAGGAAATTAAAATTTTAAACTTTATAGTAAAATTTAAATATTAGGTTAAATTTTTGGCTTAATTGATTGATATAAATAAGTCAAATATAAATTAGGTGTAATAATTAAATAATTTTAAGCAGTCTATTTATGAATATGTATAAAAGCATGGCCCAAGCCGAGCTTAAAATGAAGCTAAATTTAAGTATATTTGAAATTAATGAGGGGGATGTTACCTCTTTAAATTAAGAAAATGTTATGGGCAGGTATGCTAATTCAATTTATGTAATTGTTTTTTAGCAAATAATTAATTACAAATTAATAATTAATATTCTCAGTTCCTTTGTCAGTGAAGGAAGCTCCATCCGGCTGAAAAGGAATCAATACGTTTTTGCAAGTTATTCGTTACTTGTATTAATTAGAATTTCCTTATTATTTACTTAATCAAATAAATTTGAACAATTAATTTAAGAGTTTAATTAATTGAAATCTTATTTTTAAGCTCAATAAATTACTCAGTAATAGTCTTGACTTTTAGATACCGACTATTTTTAAAAACAAACTAATTTATTTTTAAAATATAAATATAAATATAAATAAACAAATATTAAGTAAAAACATACTCATACCACAATTCTTATGTATGTATGTATGTCTGTCTGTCTATCTATCTATCTATCTATATCTATATATATATAGGGCTGTCAATTTGGCTCGTTCGTGAACAGCTAGTTTTCGGCTCGTTCGTTAAGCCTAACGAGCTTAACGAACGAGCCGAACACGAACAACTTATTCACTCGTGTTCGGCTCGAAAAAAAAATTATAACTTTTTATGTAACAATATATTATATATATTTATGTCTAAATTTAAATCATAACACTTCATGCGACAATATAGTTAATGTCTTCTTTTGTATATATTTGATCCGGGTTTGAATCTCACACTTTATATCTATTTTTCTCAATTTTAATTTAACGAGCCAATTTCGAGCCGAACACGAACACACTGTTCACGAACCGATTTCGAACGAGCCGAACACGAGCCAAGCCTGAGCTCGCTCAAGCTCGGCTCGTTTACAACCCTATATATATAGTGCATTGCACTATATACATGAATGTTTAGGTCGTAGATATGTAAATACATAAAAATTGCGAGGTATGTATGTAAATGCCACTAAAAATAAAATACTATATACGACTAAGCTGCAACATTCATAAAGATTAATCCCACTANGTCCTAGATATGTAAATACATAAAAATTGCGAGGTATGTATGTAAATGCCACTAAAAATAAAATACTATATATAAGATGAGCATATATCCAAATCCATGAATATGTCTAAATAGAAACTTGATAAAACCTATAACAAATATATATAAATAGCCACAGCTTTATTTATTTCTACATTTTGCAGTTGTTAATTGGCACAAATTACAGACCAGTGTACAGGTTATAAATAGCAAAACCCGGGCAAAAATGGGCAAATGTTCTCAGACTTAAAAACACTGGATGAGCTACTCATTATCATTCTTTGCATAATATAAATTTATCATTTGTGACAAAAAAAAACGCAGGAGGGCAGAAAATTCTGAATATTGTTCGNTAAAAACACTGGATGAGCTACTCATTATCATTCTTTGCATAATATAAATTTATCATTTGTGACAAAAAAAAAGTTGGAGGGCAGAAAATTCTGAATATTGTTCATTAACTGACGCCTTCATGACCATTGGCAATGATAGCAGAATACAGCGCTAACAGGCAAATTTCTATGTAAATTGTTGCTCTTGTATACATCAAAAAAGACGTTGAAAAGATTACCAAAGAACGAAGCCGACTCATGCCATTTTTGTTTGAATTTGCCGATGGACATGTACAAGAAATTCGACGTAGGAAAGACCACCGGGGGCCTTGTCGTCGACCATATTCGAGAGGAAAAGCATTCCTGCAAATAAAAGAAAATCAAAAAAATCAATCCTATCAAAAATTTGTGATCAGGTAGGAAGAATTTGCAAAGGAAAACTTGCATACTGACCCGACGGATCACCTTTTCTGCATAATCGCATACTGCAAAAAGGAAAAAGATAATAAAAATAACACTTTTGACCCTCATATGCGCAAACTTAAATTTATATGGACGAAGTCTTCAGTTANAAAGAACACCGGGGGCCTTGTCGTCGACCATATTCGAGAGGAAAAGCATTCCTGCAAATAAAAGAAAATCAACTAGTTGCAATTAAGGGGAAAAAAAAATCAATCCTATAAAAAATTTGTGATCAGGTAGGAAAAATTTGTAAAGGAAAACTTGTATACTGACCTGACGGATCACCTTTTCTGCATAATCGCATACTGCAAAAGGAAAAAGATAATAAAATAACACTTTTGACCCTCATATGCGCAAACTTAAATTTATATGGACGAAGTATTCAGATTTGGCATACCGGAGAAAGGAGCATCTCTGACGCCTTATCTCATTGACCACATCATTTAATATTTTGGAGAAAGTATTCTCATATTGCTGCAATACAAACTGGTTTGAAAATGATATGTTAATCTTCAAGAAAACTAAACAAAGAACGAGAAATGAGATGGCAATTTATGCCTTTAATATGAATAATATCTTTTTAACTAATATCCAACAGAAGTAAAGACAAATAGAGGGGATTACTAATTGTCCGACATTGATGATCAGGCTTACAACCAATTTTGATCATATCAAACTAGAAAAAAAAACCCTACAGAACTTTCTTTGTAATGTATGCTTAACAAAACAATTTTGCATTCAAACCATGAATAAAAAAAAAAAGGCAGCGTTTGGTGGCATGCTATTTATATCGGTGTTTGGTAGTACAACAACCCCGCAACACAAAATTCCTATGAAATCATTTCTTCTTCAGTAAATTTGGTCGTATCAGACAAGGAAAATAATACTCCACAGAAATTTCTTTGCAACGTATGCTTAACAAAACCTTTTTGCATAAACCCAAGAATAAGGCAAATTTCACTAAGAAGATGGCTTAAACTATCATTTTTTCTTCAGCAAATTACATTGCTGCTTTGGGACAATGGTTGCCTAAACTTTCATATTTCACCATTTTTACAAACTGGACTCCAGTAGGTTCTCCGGATTAACAAACATCACTAGTAGCTGAAAGATTAAAATTCACCGACTGATGGACCTAGAAATAGCCTCACCACTACCTGATCATTGCATATCACTTTACTCACCGCCATTGCTGGCCATTCGGCAACCATTCTCCACCATTAGCCAGTCATGGGCCGCCTCATGCAGCAACTACTGGTGATCGGAAGAAAGATAAAAATGTCGAGAGGTTCTTATATCAAATTAATGAAAAAGTGGAAGGCTGAAACAAGAAAAGATAGCCAGACACCTCGCATTAGTGAGAGGATTTAAGGTTTTGGTTTTGGGGCTCAGGCAAATTTTGAACATAAGGGGAATTTGATATTTAAGGTTTCAGCGCTGTATAGGGCTTACTCGTGGGAAAGGTTTGGTGCAAGCATGATCTGGGTCATGCGATGTGTTGAAGGATTTCAATGCAATCGGGATGACAAGATTGAAATTTATAGCATTGATCAAAGCTGCAGTATATCTGATTGCATTTTGCTATAATATCAATGAAGAACAAGACATTAATGATGGTCTGATACCGATTGATAAAAATGGGGGACAAAGGATAATGATAAGTTTTACCTCCACAAATGTAAAGTCATCAATTATACAGAACTTAAATTTAGAAAAAGATTTCAATTAAACCTCAGATAATTTATTTCATCCAATATCAATGTTCAATAATCTGCCATCAATCCATATTTATAAAAATAAAATTAAAAAGTCAAAGAAATAAAATCAAAATTAAGTCAAAGAAATAAAATAAAAATTAAACCTAAACTTATAATAAATTATATGCAATTCTAAAAAAAATTTACATTCAAATGAAAAGAATTAATCTTAAAAAAAAAAATAACGTTATTGGTAGTTGGAAACTTAATAAGGCAGGTGTTGGAAGTGTTTGCAGGAATTTCATGGGTTGTATTATTTGTTGGTTTGCGACTGCTGCTGCTGTCCGTTTCCCCCTTATTTGTTGAGGCTGATACTCTAATGTTTGGTTTGCAGATTTCTAAGAAGCTTGGTTGGAATCAAATTTTGTTGTTGAGATTGAATCTTTAATTCTTTGGAAGTGCTGCAGGTATAAAACTGATTATCATTGGAGCATTGATCTTCAAATGAAGAGAATTGAAGTCTTAACAAGGAATTTGGATATTTGTTGATCACATATTAAACGACATGATAATAAGGTGGCACACTAGGCTGTTATGGTTGTATCCAATCGGCACTCTGCCCTAGTTTCAAAGGTGTTTCCCGATGCCTTATTACAGTTGGCTTTGCAGTAATTGCTCTAATTTTTTTAGTTGCTGTTGCTTTTTTGTGGGTTGGTAAGTGTGTGTGAGTTGTATTTTTCTTTTTTTGGTTGAGGAACCTTAGGTCTTTTACTTTTTTCGTGAGTTGTTTTGGGTGTTTTATTAAGTTCCTTTTATCTCCTTTTGTACTTCTTTTTGTTTGAAATAAAATGGGAGAGAATATTGCTCTTTAAAAAAAACAAAACTTCACTAATAATATTCAAACATAATTAAAAAAGAAAGAGCCTGTTAGGTTAGCATCTTTGTTGTATGATTTTGAACATAAACAAGGGCATATTTTCGGCCAAACTAGGACCAGGACTCATCAAGACTTTCCATAATCTTTCATTCCTCTTCCATTGCTACCTTATTGATCCACGGGAACTCTGTTGTCTACAGTCCTAAAAAGGATTGTAATCGAGCCGTGCCAGGTCGAGTATGTTATGATTGGATTTGGTTTGATCAAATCATAAATTGTTCATGTTCAGTTCAAGATTGAGATGAGTTTTCAAATTTAAAATTTGTTCTAGTTACTCCAGATTTATTTAAATAAAATATCAAATAAGAATAGCAATTAATAAGTTATTTGTTGAACAAATGAGTTTGTTCATTAATAAGTGAGTTGTATATATTTGAATTCCGTTCATTTAAGCTCTGAGTTTTTAAAAAATGTCCAAATTTGTTAAATTATTAATTTGAACAAAAATAATTGAGTATTAATGAAGCCAAATAAAATTTGTTCATCAAGTGCATTGGTTACTTCTAAACACATAAACTACTAAATTAAACTTTTTGTAGTAATCATTTCTTCAATTTGTATGTTACATGTTACATGCTCTTCTAAATTTGTATAAATACTATACAAATTTGAACATTGTAATTGTAAGGTTCCAAGCCCCAGATGCAAAAAGTGGAGGGTTGAGTTATGTAGTTGACAAACAACATAAAATTTGTCAAAAAATCATGACATGAATTCCTTAAAATCATTGTGTAAATGCTAGAGAGACCCCTAGAAGTGACGCATAGTATGATCTGAATACAAAAAAAAAGTGTGCAAGAACCGTTGCACCGGCGCCGGGTGCAGTGTCAAATAAGCAATAGTTTATATATTAAATGAACTCGATTAAATTTTATTTTAGCGTATGATTTTGTTATTGACAATAGTTTATTTAAAATTATAAGAATGAACTTGATAAAACACAAATTGATTATTTTCTTATGAGAAAGGGAGATTGTTGAGAATGTAAGGTCATTCCAAGTAAAAATTTAAGTACTCAACATCGATTATTAATTCTGGATTTTTACATGAGTTGCAAGATAAAGAATATAATGAATCATTGTCACAGAATTAGATATGAGTAAATAAATGACAAATAAAAATATTTTTATGACTAAACTTCAAGATTTCAAAAATTGCAATATTTTTGAACAAACTAATTATATGTGGGATAAAGTAACAAGTACTTTTATACAAGTAGCAAAAGATGTACTTGAAAAATCAATATATATATATATATATATATATATATATATAT
>JXCR01138270.1:0-20668 GCA_002079205.1 Phalaenopsis hybrid cultivar | reverse complement strand
TATATATATATATATATATATATATATATATATATAAATAGTTGGTGATGGAATAATAATGTGCAACAAAAAATAAAAAATAAAAATTTGTGTTATTAAATTTGGTTTAAGTGTAAAAGCTTAGAGAACTGTATAAGGTGACCCGCAGAGAGACAAAGAATAATTTGTGACGCAAATAATTGTACTTTTCGTGATCTTCATAATGGATTATATACTAAAGAATGAAAAATATATACAGAAAGCAGCTAAAGAAAAAGAAAAGTAAAAATTTAATTGAAGTACAACGTATTAAAAATGAAAATTAAAAAGTGTTATTCCTAGAGGAAGATATTCAACATATGTTGGTGAGCTATTTTGATAAATTTTCAATGAAGTTTCTGAAAATACAATCGACTTATCATTAATAATAATAAAATACCTTATTTTTATCGTCGAATTAGTAAAAAAGAAAAGTTGAGACTTTAAAGAAAATCAAATGTAGAAAATCAGTAGAACATAATGATACTCCTATTAAAGTGTGGGAATATTTAGGAGATTTGAGAGTTTTTTTGGCTTACTAAACTCTTCAATATTATTTTAAAAACTAACAAGATGTTTGGGGAGCGGAAGAAGAGTATTTTGTTTCTCATTTTTAAGAATAAAAGAGATGCACAATAATGCCAATTATAAAAGAATTAAGTTAATGTGTCATACTTTATACTTATGTGAGAGAGTAATTGAATATAGGTTAAGACGTAATACAAAAATTTCTTATAATCAATTTGGATTTATGTTGGGCATGTCTACTATGGAAGCTATACATTTATTGAGAGGTTTGATGGAGAAGTACAGAGAGCAAGGAGGGATCTGCATATGATTTTTATTGATTTAGAAAAAGCTTACGATAAGGTTCCGAGAGAATTCCTTTGGAGAGTTTTACAGAAGAAAGGAGTTGATATGACTTATATTCAAGTCATCAAAAATATGTATACTAGAGTTGTTACTAGCGTTCAAGCAAAAGGAGAATTGACCAAGTATTTTCCTATAAAGTTGGATTATATTTTTTTTGTTTAAGTTGTGGATGCTTTTACTAGACATTTACAGGAGGACGTACCTTGGTATACTAGAGTTGTTACTTGCGTTCAAGCAGAAGGAGAATTGACCAAGTATTTTCCTATAAAGTTGGATTATATTTTTTTTGCTTAAGTTGTGGATGCTTTTACTAGACATTTACAGGAGGACGTACCTTGATGTATGTTTTTTGTTAATAATATCATTTTTGTGGATAAGGCTAAAGAAAGAGTTTAAAAAAACTACAATGGAGTCTAAAAGCCTTTGTTTGAGTAGATCTATAGCTGAATACATTGAATGCAATTTTAGTCGTAGTAACTCCAACAACAGAGCTTTAACTATGGTTGATCAAATCATTGAAATGAGTGAATGTGTTAGATATCTCGTGTTTATTGTTCAAAATGATGGTGATAAGATGGGGATGTTATTAGTACAATTTAAGTTGGTTGGTTGAACTTAGAGGAATGCATCGAGCATAGTGTGTGATAAAAAAGTACCGCTTAGACTTTAAAGTAAAATATTATAAGATGGTGGTGAAACTTGCAATACTTTATGGTTCAGAATGTTGGCCTTTAAAAGAGAAACATAAAATAAAGTTAAGTGTTGTTGAGATGAATATGTTTAGGTGGATCAATGGCTTGACAATTAGAGACAAAATGTGAAACAAAATATATCCGGGAAAGGGCTGGTGTAGCTCCAATGGTAGACAAGATTAGAGGGTCGTCTTAGATGGTGTGGTCACATTAAACGTCGATCATCTGATTTTCTAGTTATGAGATTAGATGTTTGAGATTCGACTTATGTTAAGAAAGACTGAGGTAGACCTCAAAAAACTTGAGCGTATTGTATTAGAAAAATAATCTTAATCTGTTTGAAATATATGAAAATTTGACACTCAATAGGACACAATGGAGAAGAAGGATTCATGTAGGCGACCCCACTTACCGGGATAAAGGCTTGTTGTTGTTGAACTATACATATTTGAATGAATTACTCAAAAAATTCTCTCTAATTATTCTCATGTTATCAGAGCCTTTGGCTTTGTCATAACATTTTCATAAACTGCAGCTTTCATTATTGCATTGAGTAGAAATTGCAAGCCTTCAATATTGCAACTCTCTTTTTCCTGATTCCCAATTTTCTCATATAAAGAATTTATTGATACAATAGCACAATCATGCAGCTTTAATTACTACAATCTCTTGATTTTCTCTTATTTTTTTTTATAATTGTTGCCTTCATCCCTATATCGTACAAACACTTCTTATTTTTGCTGACTTAATCGTTGCACTGCCACAAACATTTCAATTGCTACAACCTGCCACTGCATTGCAATATTTCTTTCCTTTTTTTCTTTTTTTATTCTTATGAACAAAAACATATTTCTTGTTTTCCATGGACAACAACAAATATCTATGAACCCTTGGATTTGAGTTTTGTTTGAGTTAAAAGATGCACTCTAAGGGTCTGTTTGGGGCAGCTGTTGATTATTTATAATCTGCTGATAAACAGATTATTTTAATAATCTGATAATCTGCAGATTATCAGAATAAGCTGGTTTGTTGTTTGAGGCAGCTTATTCATAAAAACTTACTTGGAATTGTTGTTGAATAAATGACAATTCTGCCCCTATTTATTAAAAAGTAATATTCATATGATAAAAGAACATTCATCAATAATTCCAAAGAAAATCAAGAACATGCTTAAATTGTGATGTAAAAAGCAATATTCATTTGCTTCAATTGTGAATGTCATCCTCCCAAAAATCAAATTGTGATGTAAAAAGTAACAAATGATAAACGAAAGGCAATAGAATCAATTTTCTTTTCTGATATGTTTTTTTCTCAAGCAAATACATAATTGTAGAAATAAAGATTATAAAACTGTAGAATTGAGAAGGAAGAAACAACAATTACAGTAAAGAGAAAAAAAAAAGAGGAGAAGAATAGGAGCGGCTCACCTACTACGATCATTTCCTTCCATTTTCGCGATCGAATTGTAGGGAAGATAGCTCGAGCGACTATGCAGAGTGTCGCGAACATCAAAATAAACGAGGGAGAAGAAGGAGAAACTCGATTGAGTACCTGGAAGGCTCGAACAGCTCACCCGAGCGATAGAGTAAAGGAGAACTCCAATCGCAGCGTCGAAACCCTATCGTGCGGCGGCTTGCAGAGTAAGGGAGAGGCGGACTCTCCGTGTGTCATGCGTCTCGCAGAGGAAGGAGGTGAAAGAGGGCTCGAGAAACCTATAGAAGCTCGATTTCTGGGATCGCGGCTCTGGGAAGGGAAGGATTGGATCGCGGCTACCTGGGAAGGGAAGGATTGGATCGCGGCTACCTGGGAAGGGAACGACGGGATTGCGGCTTACATAGATCACCGAAACTCCCATCTTCATCCTTGAGCTCCACTCCTACCAGAAATCCAGCGAGAGAGAAGGCGAGGGCAATCAAGGGTACCTCCGGAAATCCTAGGGCAAGGGGGCTCGTGAACGCGGGACGCGAGGCTTTGCCTGCGTCGAATCGGATGAAGGATTTATCCAACGCCAACACGGTGCGGCAGAAATAAGTTCTAAGAACACATTTATCAAACAGGGAGACGGCGTTTTGAAAACGTCGCCGCTCCCAATAAGCTACCCCAAACGGGCCCTAAATCTAATGGAAGAGTTGCAAAACATTCATTCAACGTACTGTTCAAGATCAATTGATAGGTTCTTAAAGAGGAGATGAAAATTGGGATAATTATAAAACAAAAGAAGAAAAGCTTACTAGAAGAACATGAGAAAACATTGACACTAGACTAGGTAATTGTTGACATTCTTGCCAATTATCAGATGCAGTCCTTCATAATTATTGGACAGGCTTCAAATGGATGACATCCATTCATTTGCTTGAGGGAAAGTATGAAATGGCCGCATTATTTCCACCAGCTGAAACCCACATCACCAACATCTCAGCACTCTTTCTTCCGTCTTTTTTACCACCTCATTAATCCTTAAGATCCCCATTGCTATTGACCATTATAAATATTATACAATTATTATTCCTTGATTTTGTAAGGTTCTATTGGAGGGTTTACTAGAATTATACAAATACTACAAAAGTGTTGGAATAAAATAATCAATTGTTGTCAATTTAAAACAAAGTAGCTAAATTTCACTACATTATAGTGGCCAAATGAAGCGCAAAAGGCTAAGAAGAGCATTTAATGCTTGATTAATGGAATGACCCAATAATAAGCGCATTTCAATCATTTGGCCCTCCATAAATAATTCAATGATTGCATAAATAGTTCAATGGCAGTGCAACAAAACAAAAAACAGCATATCAAACAACTAGGACAAACTGAAAGATTGAACTCGATTGAGCGCATCGCTAGCAGACCCAATACAAACAAATGTATTCCTCAATTAAGAGAAAATATCCAACCTTTTTGCTTCTGCTAGTTACTCCCAAGTCACCAGAAGAGGCCTATACGAATCATCTAATTTTCTAGAGAATCAGTACATAGTTCGCTTTCCATCGAGCATTGATTGAAGTCTTCAAACTCTCTTCCTAGCATTCAAGCTGAAGCTCTTCCAGCTAAGCAAGTATTAAATAAAACAAATATAAATACCTCCTACACACTAACTAGCATCAAAAGTCTGAAACTGAAACTGAAACCAACTTGTAATTGTAAATTGAATCATTTGAGG
Source organism: Phalaenopsis hybrid cultivar (assembly GCA_002079205.1). NCBI lineage: Eukaryota > Viridiplantae > Streptophyta > Magnoliopsida > Asparagales > Orchidaceae > Phalaenopsis > Phalaenopsis hybrid cultivar. The sequence goes on along the minus strand of JXCR01138270.1, from coordinate 15,928 downwards.
TTCTGTTTTATCTTGCATACAAAGTCCTTTCGAGAAGTACGGGGGTATCAATAGCAATGGCAATGCGATGTAGGTGCCCTCTGTTATTAGCCAGGCCTAGTGCTCCCTTTCCAATCTCAATAAGCCTAAAAAAATAATTAAATTTAAGCTTCTCATATCGCTTTATTTATTTTCCAATTATATCTACTGGCCACAGGTAAAAACATATAACATAACGCTCGCACAAAATCAACCTCAATCAAACACACTTATTGGATGTAATAATTTTGCTACAATAAAGGAAAACTTCGGTAACGGAAGCATGGGATGCAAGGAACTTCACAAAACCATGTCATATTTTCCTTACATCGCTACTCAATTGAAAAAAAAAATCTCCACGTCAAGAATAAACTGCAACATGGAAATTAGCATAAGGGCCAACCAGCATTTTCAAAGATGCACATACCCAAACACAAGCTAAAAATTTAGAAGATCGGTAATATCCAGTATTAAGCTAAGGCCCCGTTTGGGGCAGTTAATTGCTGCGGGGGCGTTTTCAAAACGCTACTTCACGTTTGGTAAAAATGTTTCTGCTGCATTTTGGAAAAAGGAGTTTTGGCATTAATATTACAAGTGGATCACGAGGTCCTACCCGCAATCTGCGTTTCATCCCTAAGAAAGACGATCAGGCCCCTGCCTTTCGCTCAAGGACTCTCGCCGAAAGCCCTAATTTCCCTCGTCGCCTGTCTCGCCGAAAGCAGGTATCCCGTCGCTCCTCTCGTCTCGTCGTTCCTCTCGCCTCGTCCTCCCAGAAGGTATCCATCCTATGTCCTCTGAATCTCTTTCCTTTTATTTTTCGATGTCTATGGAGAATGGTAGACGAACACCACGCATTTCATTCATCTTTAGCGGTTATTTCCTTCTCCTTATATTTATTTTAAGTCATTCTGGGAATCTTTGCAAATGGATCTGGTTTCCTTGCTCTTCGTATGGGCAGTAGCCCGATGGATTGGAAAAAAAAATTTTTTTGGTATGAGATGGATAGATCCGATGTGTGTGGTTATGGATCTGATGTTATCTATGGCAGAAAAATTGTTATCATCAAGAATAATGAGAGAAAAATGACATACTTTCTTTTACAGTTTAATGGTAGAAAAAATGGAAGTGGTAGAAATAAGATTTTGATTTAGGATTGTTATTATAGTTTCTATGGTAGAAATGAGATGTTATCTATGGTAGAAAATATCCTGTTTCGAGCATTCCATCTGAAGTAGCTCTTTCAATGAGGCAAGAGTGTATCCGAGTGTTGTGTGTTCTGTTGAAGGGTTTTGAGGGGTGCCCAAAATTTTTATATTTGAATGCTTGCTCTTTGTATTTGCGTACTTCTATTTTCGAACACCTGCATCATCTATTGGAAATTGATATCCTTTCCATATATCCACACATAAATTGGTGTCACATGAACAACCCACTTAAATAAGCCAGTTCGAAATATGTCATTTCTCCCAGTTTCAAGAAGCACTTGTTTTGAAGAGAAATTTCTTATTTCTTGTTGAAACATCTACTTATTTGTTGAGCCTCTTATTTTTAGTATTAGGAGTTTTAAGAGTTGGTCATGTGATAGGAGTTAAATGCAAGCTGAAACATTAAATGAGATTTTTGGCCTGAAGTTCACTTCATTTTATAAATGATCGAACATTTTTATTACTCCATACGGTGTATGCTAGCTGAAAGGCATGAGATTTAGAATTTTATTGAGCCCATTTTATTGGAATTTCAGATATTATATTGTTGTGAGCCTGCAATTCACTACAAACTGAAAGCCATGGGATTTGTTGTATCTGAATAGTTCACTGCAAGATTTTGCATGCGTTCCACTCAGTACCCTATGTACTTACATATCTAATACCTAAACTTTGTTAAGTTTTATGTAATCATCTAGGTGTTACATTTTATTTATCTTTACCACACAAATTCTATTTTGTTACATGGGGTGGCACTTAAATTATTTTAAATAGTTTAGTTAATTAAATGTTAGTTGTTATAACATTCTCCATTTTTATTATTTACAATATTCTCAGTATTTCTTGATAGCATTCCTGAAGAATTGAATCATTTTCTTAATAATATCATTATGGCTAAGAACAAAGAAGCCTCTACTTCAGCTATCTGGGATAAAGATGTCACAACCATTTTTTGCAATTTATGTATTAAGAAGATTGAAATTGGTAATTAAGAAGGGTGGCAAAATAGTTCTAATAAGTTTAAGGAAATGACAAGCCGTGAGCAAGACAGGTTAAAATTCAAAAACAAGTGGGATAAACTGAAAAAAGACTTGAAGTTATAGAAAGAACTGAAACGATGATCCACAGAATTGGGTTGGGATCTCATCAAATGTACTATAGATGCTTCAAAAGAATGGTGTTCTGAGAAACTTGAGGTAATACTTCCCCCCCTCCCTCCCCTTCAATCGGTTTATCCATTGCAATTTTAATTAATTTGCCCAATTGCTTATTGCAGGCTGTGCCAAATGCGAAAAAATTTAAAATGTGTGGAATAGACCCGGAATTGAAAGACAAATTGGATGTGATGTTTAAGGGTGTTTTAGCTACGGGGCAGAATATCTTCAACCCAAGTGAACTGGGGTTCGATGACATATCACTTGACTTGACACCTGATCCACTTATGGGTTCTGGTCAAGGTCCTATCATAAGCCCGAGGGAGCTCGAGTCCACAGGCCAATCAAAGAGGCGTAGGATGGAGAAAAAGACAAAAAACAAAGATGTACTTGTGCAGAGCTCTATAGAACGACTCATAGAAGTATTTGCAGCTCCACAATCTGTTGAACCAGAAGTATATGATCCCAGTGTTGATCGTTTTATGAACCTTTTAGAAGACATATCTGAAGTTATGGCTGATAATGAATTCTTTTTAAAATGTGTTAGGGTGCTTGAATGCCCGACAAAAAGACAGATTTTCAAGAGGCTTCAGCCTGAACTTCGAGTGCAATACTTGCGTCTTTCTATTGAAAATTGATTGTTCTATTTGTGAAATTTGTTGGATATGTTGGCTATTGTATTATGTTAGAGACCTTTATATGTTGAACTCGATTTAACATTATAATGTTTATGTGATGTTTGATTGGTTAACAAATGTTAGAACCACTTCTCAACCTACAATTTTTTTATTTGTTCATGTGATCATTGTTTGGCTTTTCAGGATGAATCGATATCGAGAACGCCGCAAAAGAATGGCGGCTGCAATTGCTATATTATTGTTAGAATACTATCGCTCTCCTATTCATCGAACACCACACATGACCTCATCGTTCATTGAGGATAAATTGGTAGGAGAGATGTTAGTTGGGCATCCAATAAGGTTCAACAACATCTTCCGGATGAGCGTACCGATTTTTCTGGATCTTTTGCAAGAGATTCAAACCAACCATGGGCTTGAAGGTTCGTCAAGGACTACCACAAGGGAGGTTTTAGCAATTACTTTATATATCTTATCTCAAAATGAATCGATCAGAGGAGCTATGGAACGATTCCAGCATTCTTCTGAGACGGTCAATCGATACTTCTCTGAAGGATTGAAATCACTAATTAGTCTATCCACTAAAATAAATAAGCCAGAAGATCCGTCATTTTGTAATACTCCTGAAAAAATAGCGAGTGACGAACGCTACATGTCATATTTCAAGGTGAGTTTCCTTTATTTATCATAACATTTGCCTAGCCATTTTTCTTCCACACTGACTCCAGAATAATCACATTTTCTCACAGAACTGCATATGTGCAATTGATGATACACACGTGGATGCACGACTCCCGTTTGATGAAAAAGTGACTTACATCGACCGATGAGGTTCTCCAACATAAAATCTTATAGTTGTTTGTGACTTTAACATGTGTTTTACATTTGTGATGGTCGGATGGGAAAGTAGTGCTCATGACAGCTGCTTGTTTACGTATGCAACAAGGAATGTTAGACAATGCTTCCCCCACCCACCTCCAGGTTGGCATACTTACGTTGAACCTATTTGTTTTAATTTACACGACTCAGTAAAGAAAAATAACGCATCCTTGACAGAAAAATATTATTTGGTCGACGTCGGTTATCCCTTACAGAGAGGTTATTAGCTTTTTCCTGACACCAAATATCACATTCCTAATTTTGAGAGATCAAGCAGTATTGCTCGTGGCAGAAAGGAGATGTTTAATGAACGTCACTCATCCTTGCGCAGCGTTATCGAAAGTACATTTGGTGTCTAGAAAAAAAAAGGTAATCCTTCGTGATATGCCAACGTACCCTTTTCCAAAACAAGTTCATATTGTGGTGGTCACGATGACGCTCCACAATTTTATTAGACGACATCCATATAGATCAGACACAAACTTCAATATGGCTGACGTCGACGAGATGCATATTCCTGCAAACGCATTTGAATACCAAATCGGACAGTCTATTCCTGAATAAGTTATTGGAACCCATGAATTTGAGACCAAAGAAGGTGAAGGTGCAGCAGAGATGGCTGCCTCGAGAGAGCGTATCACGGATGCTTTATGCAAATCTTAATTGAACTCAACTACAGAATATTTCTTTTCTATAATATGTTGAGCTGCAGTTAAATTTTGTTGAGCTGCTTTGAAATGCTTATGGAGTATATATTTATGCATTTAGAATTATGGGCTGCAGTTATATACTTTTATCTATGTTTTGAAATACTTATTAAGGAGCTGTTTTTAACAGCTTAAAGAGCTGCAGCTAAATGTTTTTAAATGCTTAATGAGTATGTGTTATAGATGCTTTTAAGTGCTTAGTTCCATACATATGGCAATATGAATGTTTGGTTTTGGGCCTGTGGCGGTTTTTTTCATACGGATTGGCATGATTAGTGTTGAGCCAATGTGGTTGGGTGAAGTTTTGGCTAGTTAATGTTATTTCCACCTGTAGAGCTGTGAAAGTTTTGGGGTTGTGGTAGTTTTTTTTCATACAATTTATTAAAGAGTATACATTTTACTTTGTTGAGCTGCTTTTAAATGCTTAAAGAGTATACATTTACTTTGTAGATTGGAATGATTGGTGGGGTTTCATTTTAAGTTTATTCATACGGATTAGAATGATTGGTGGGTTAAGTTTATATGTTATTTCTCATGTTATAGAAGTATACTATAAATACATATATAAAAAGTGATATGATATACATGAATGTGTTTCCACAAACACTCTTCAAGTAGAGCAAACACTTCTATTTGCATTATTTTTGACATGGTTGAGGGAACATTTACATAAAATAGCAATGTTGGAATGGTTTCTTTCCAATTCATAGTGTGGAGTTCCTATCTGGAGCATATACATAAAATAGCAGCTCGAAAATATGTTTAACTTATTCGTCTCTCTGCATTTTATATTTCTTTTGGTCTTGCTACATTTGCTTCATATTCATAGGATGGTACAAATGAAAGCTTCACTTTAGCTTTTATATTAGATGTTATGGAAAATGAAAATGGCTAAAATGGCTCTTATATTTTGCTTACAGTTTTCGAATATGGCTGTTACAATTTTGAAAATGGCTCTTGTAGTTTTGAAATATTTATGTTTCTTTTTAGCCTACAATTTTGAAAGTAGAGCAAGTTTCTTTTTGGCCTACAGTTTTGGAATATTTCTGTTAAATGATTGGTGGGGTATTCGTTTTGGATATTTATATGGCCAGCATTCGAAGCTTAATCCAAGGAGAATTTCCTATATTCAAAAAAGTTGGCACTTTATGATGGCTTAAATAATTACAGCAACCATTGTGTTATCCTGTTTTTTTATGTTGAAATGTTATATGAGTGTGGTATTGTAGCAACAACAAAGTATGTTTGCTTGTCCCATTTATTTTTTATCTGAGTACTGATTGGATTGACATAACGGTGGAGCAGTTTGGATGACTACAAAGTATATTTTCTTGTCTCCATACTTCAGTAAGTATATTTTATATATTTCACAAATATTTGGACTGATTTATTATATTTTAAATAATTGCAGGACAATGAGTTCAAGATATTCTGGGAAGTCCAAGAAAGTGATGTGTCGGTGTGGACTACAGTCCTTGCTACTTACATCACGCCAGACACATAGCTTCGGGAGATAATTTTACAAGTGCCCGCGGTGGGCACGACATGAGGACTGCAAATTCTTCAGTTGGGCCGACAGGGAGTCTGTTTCTATCATATCCCAGATGGACACCCCGGCACAGAGTTCGTCGATATCAACATTTCAGAACACCGCATCTGTTTCGACTGCTTTTGTTTCTACTGTATCCCAATCAGACAGGTTTGTTCAAGGTTCTGGAGTGTCAGAGTTGGGCACAGTGGGACGTGATATGCTACTACATGTAAAAGTCAATATTATTATCTTTTTCCTTGTGATTTTGACATGTTATTTTTTCTTCTTTGTTGGTCTCATTATAGTATGTACTAGTGTTATGGTATTTCAAATTTGTTTGGGTATGTCTGTATCTCTGATGTCATTTGAAATATTTCAGTGATATAAATATTTTGTATTTTCACATATGCTTTTCAATCTTCTCATTTTCCTTTTTATGATTGCGTTGAGAGTGTTAGTAATTTTGTAAACAAAATTTCAAATAAGCTGTCTCCAAAAAGCACAAAACAAACAGCTCCAGCTTATTCAGAACAGAGGCGGTTTGATCATTTTTTCAGAATCACCTATTCTCAATAAGCACAAACCAAATAGACAGACAGATTATCCGAATCAGCTGCTTATCACAAGATTATCAGGATAAGCAGGATAAGTTGCAGCTGCCCCAAACATACCCTAAATTTCTTGTAGCATATATATTATTTTCATTAAATCAAAATGAAAGGCATGGTGTTATGGGGACTAGAAGACAAAGGTTATGGCATTCATTCTTCACATTTAGTTGTTTGATTAGAGCTACGAGGGATGAATCTTAGACAAGCACCTTAGAATACTGTGTAAACTGGAAAGGAAAATAGTATAAAAAAAGGAACAGAATAAGTAGATAAGCGCGGCTTATATAAATAACAACTAATCGCTGAAATATAATTTCTTATATGCTGGAGAAGGAATTGGTATGCTCACCTGTGTTGGGAGTCCATCCACAGAGGTTACTCCAAATATCTGTTGGAGAATCTCTGCGTTCACCATGTTTCCAATAAAAAATAGGCAATCTTCACCATTTTCAAGGAGATAAATCCCATCATCATTTAAATGTTCCGAAGAAAGAGGAAGTGTAGAAGATAGTATAGAGTCATTGGTCTCCTGTGGGGCAGCAATAAAAAGATAGCTTCAAAATAATCTAATCTAACAATTAAAATGAAAGAATAGATCTTCCTTAATTTTAATGTTGGAAGATTTACATACATACCACTCAATTCTTATGTATTTATATATCTAACACCTAAACTTCAATTTTTACAAATATGCCACCTTAACTAGACATGAAGAAAAATATTTCGCTTATAAAAAGTTAAAATAGTGGTATTTTTATGTGAAATGTAAGATTTGGGTGGCATAAATGTAAAATGTAAAATTTAGGTGTTAGATAAGTAAATAAATAACAATTGGGTGTAAGTCTGTAAGTGCCCCTTCAATGTTTTATTTTAATTAATCATACCTTTGAAGTTAGATCATGGATGGATATCATTCTAGGATACACCCAGGGAATGGCGAATGACACAGACAGGGACGCAACATGACTGGCCCAATATGATCGCTCATCTAACCGCCCATCATTTCGCAAACCAGTGCTTTTAGACAGTGCTAGAACAGAACAAAACAATGTGACCACGCTTGTGATTGAATAGCACCAAAATGCAACTTCGGTGGTTTATAACAAAGAAGAACATATAATGGAAACTGCAATATGTTCGCTCAAAAACATATTGTGAAAAAAAAAAATAACCCTTCCCAACCTCAATAGGCTTGGAAAGAAAAAAAAAAATAGACTAATAAGTTTATAACCTCCAATTGTGAAAAAAAAAAATTGTTCGCTCAAAAACATTCAATTTTAAGGGCAACAAAATTTTGTATTAGCCAAATTCATAAGTACAAAAATAGACTAATAAGTCCCATTTTGAGCTGCTGGTTCAAACATTCCAGACGGATTGTCATTTTACCCCATCAGTGCTCACATTGATTGTGATATTCACATTAATATATACAAGCAAGCCAGTACTTACAAAAGAAGTTAAACAACAAACCGTCATTTACATTCGTAGAACTCTGCTGACTTCGACATGTAAAAGAAATAAAAATAACCCTTCCCAACCTCAATAGGCTTGGAAACAGTCTATCAGTGTTTTGTCAAGCTCGTATCAGCATGAAAATAACCACATAGAAAAATTGAAAATGAATATTTTTATTGAAATAATAATCATTTTTTATAACTCCTCGACATACCATTTTTTAGGTTTTTATCATATTACAATCTACTAGGACGTTAAATTAATGCCTTTAAATTTCTTGCAACTTGTTAATTCAAGGAGTTGAACAGCAAGGTATTGACAATGCAGCATTTTTAAAGTAGTTAAAAAAAAACGAGTAATATAAATACAAAAAAGAGAAATTTTAGCTATAGACAAATGGAGTAAAGATTCATTAATGCATCAGTCTGTAAGGTAACTTTCACGTGCCATGCTCATGTAATGTCATTCGGTTCTCAAGTAAAATTTGAAGCTTCCACAATTCACTTAATTGCAACTCAAATGAAGAAAACTGAAGAATTCAGCTTTTTATTATGATATTTTGGGTGATAATTGATACAGGAGCATGGCTTATTCGTTGTTTCTTCAGCATGTAACTTTTGCAGCAGTCATTACCAATATTGGTATACATCAATAGTAACAAATCAAATTCTACCACCAATACATGTGTGTGTGTGTATATATATATATATATATATATAAATTAGATATAAATTAGTACATAACAAAGTTTCACAAAAAAAAAATCAAAGGCGAGGGATGGAATACCTAGAGTATATATAGGCAAAAGCTTAAGTGACTCCGGCAGAATAAGTTGTCCGGCCGATGACACAGTAGCACAGAATTTGCGGTAGGAGTGTAGGATGTTGACACAGAGATTCATAATTTGTTCCCGGACTTGGGAAAGAGGGCTAGTTGGGATTCCAGTTGCAGCTGTGGGAAGTTCAAAAACAATNAAGCTTAAGTGACTCCGGCAGAATAAGTTGTCCGGCCGATGACACAGTAGCACAGAATTTGCGGTAGGAGTGGAGGATGTTGACACAGAGATTCATAATTTGTTCCCGAACTTGGGAAAGAGGGCTAGTTGGGATTCCAGTTGCAGCTGTGGGAAGTTCAAAAACAAGAACCATGTTCAGAAAAGTAACAATATATGTGAAATTTTTAATTACGCAATGGATGCTAGGCCTTCTTATTAAAATAATAATAATAATAATAATATTTACAAACAAAAGTGAGAAGCCTGTCAAATAAGTGGGATTTATGAAATCGTAAGAACATATAAAATAAATAATAGGAAATGAACAACACTGGGCAAAGAATGCATGTCAATTGAAACAGCTCCATCTTTGTTTGTAAATAATGCACCAGGTACAGAATGCATGTTTTCAATTGGTGCACACTAGCTTCAATTTTTTTCAAATAAGTGGGATTATNACAGAATTTGCGGTAGGAGTGTAGGATGTTGACACAGAGATTCATAATTTGTTCCCGGACTTGGGAAAGAGGACTAGTTGGGATTCCAGTTGCAGCTGCGGAAGTTCAAAAACAATAACCATGTTCAGAAAAGTAACATTATATGTGAAATTTTTAATTACGCAATGGATGCTAGGCCTTCTTATTAAAAATAATAATAATAATAATAATATTTACAATAAAAGTGAGAAGCCTGTCAAATAAGTGGGATTTATGAAATCATAAGAACATATAAGATAAATAATAGGAGATGAACAACAGCGGGTAAAGAATGCATGTCAATCTAAACAGCTCCATCTTTGTTTGTAAATAATGCACCAGGTAAAGAATGCATGTTTTCAATTGGTGCACACTAGCTTCAATTTTTTTCAAATAAGTAGGATTATTTTTTAATAGGTTTTTTAATTGTCTAAATCATGAATGCAAAGCAAAAAACCATGATAGGTAGAAAAGTTCCTAAGAAGAAACAGCTCCATCAATTCTGATGAGCTAAAAGCGCTCATAATTATTATTATTATGCTTCACTCTCGAAGTGTCCAAACAATTCAGAACTACTACTAGCATTAAAATCATGAATCTTGAAACTAATATAGTCTAGAAGCATTTTGAATGATTTTGAACGATTACGCTAAATAGAATAACATTCAAATCCAACATAATTTAGAGAATCTTGCACATAATATTAGATACATTGTTTAAAATTGTGCAATTTGAAATGCGCCTTGAGGCCCGCCTCGGTGTTATTATGAAGAAAAATGTTTTCAGGTGCATGCCTCTAGCAACTCGGGCGAGGCATACACTCGCATTGATTGAGGCGTGCCTCAAAACACGTCTCATGCTTAGGCTTTTTTCTTCTAGTATTAAACAATTTGAAGATGAATCGAAGCCTCGATCTCATGTGCAAGAACTCCACTCTACCTAGTCAAGCTTCCCGCCAATTGCTTTTGCTACATGCACCACCATCATTGCCACCACGGCTTTCGTTGCTAGCATCACCAACTTCGCTTGTTGATTCCATTACAACTGTTGCTTGCTTCTTTTGTTATAGCAGCCTATTTCTTTTGTTATAGGCACCACATTACTCATGCCGCCGCCACCACCGCCAGCAGCTCCTGTTGTCGCAGTTATCACATGTTGTTCAAAATTTTGATTAATTCTTTTGTTCTTATTAGATATATAAATGTTATTATTTTGATTGAGCAATAAAAGTGAGAAAAAAATCTACTATTACATTATATTTTTATTTGTGCGAGTTATTATAAGATACTTTACAACTTACACAATTTGTTAATTCATGTCACTTTTTTNATATAGTCTAGTGTGAATAATATGACACTTAAGGTAAAGCATTTTGAATGATTTTGAACTATTACGCTAAATGGAATAACATTCAAATCCAGAATAATTTGNATATAGTCTAGTGTGAATAATATGACACTTAAGGTAAAGCATTTTGAATGATTTTGAACTATTACGCTAAATAGAATAACATTCAAATCCAGAATAATTTGGAGAATCTTGCACATAAAATTAGATACATTGTTTAAAATTGTGCAATTTGAAATACGCCTTGAGGCCCGCCTCGGCGTTATTATGAAGAAAAATGTTTTCGGGTGCATGCCTCGAGCAACTCGGGCGAGGCATACACTCACATTGATTGAGGCGTGCCTCAAAACCCGTCTCATGCTTAGGCTTTTTTCTTCTAGTATTAAACAGTTTGAAGATGAATAGAAGCCACGATCTAATGTGCAAGAACTCCACTCTACCTAGTCAAGCTTCTCGCCAATTGCTTTTGCTACCTGCACCGCCATCATTGCCACCACGGCTTTCGTTGCTAGCATCACCAACTTCACTTGTTGATTCCACTACAACGGTTGCTTGCTTCTTTTGTTATAGCAGCCTATTTCTTTTGTTATAGGCACCACATTACTCATGCCGCCGCCACCACCGCCAGCAGCTCCTGTTGTCGCAGTTATCACATGTTGTTCAAAATTTTGATTAATTCTTTTGTTCTTATTAGATATATGAATGTTATTATTTTGATTGAGCAATAAAAGTGAGAAAAAAATCTACTATTACATTATATTTTTATTTGTGCAAGTTATTATAAGATACTTTACAACTTACACAATTTGTTAATTCATGTCACTTTTTCNGATTGAGCAATAAAAGTGAGAAAAAAATCTACTATTACATTATATTTTTATTTGTGCAAGTTATTATAAGATTCTTTACAACTTACACAATTTGTTAATTCATGTCACTTTTTTCTATTAATGTCTTTCTTTTAAATATACATAGATACATGTATACATATATATAAGCTATGATGCTAATGTATAATTTTTACCTTTTATTTTGAATTATGCAATTTTCAAACTGTGAAACTTATGCCTTAGACAGCTTGGAGACTTACGCCTCACCTCATGAACGAAAAACAGTCAATATCTAATTGTAAAATTTTAAACATTGATTAGGTAAACATGAAGATGGAGCCAACTTATTAGAAAAGTAGTTCACTTTGGCCAAATTGTAAAACAACCCACAATTTTGGCCTTCAAATCCTTCGTAGGCAACTCTTTGCCACCATTGCTTGTAAGTTTGTGGTGCTGCTTGAAGAAAATGAAGAATAAAAAACAACCATATTTGTAGGTTAGTGTGCACCAATAGAGATTGTGACTTGTGAGATCCATGTGAGCTCAATGTCACGGACTAACTTATCTTAAGTCACTCATGAGGCTTTAGCACTCTTCCTTGGCACTAAATCTGTCTAACCCTCATAACTATTGAACTTGTAAGGACAAAACACTTTTGGAAGAAGAATAGGGATAAGTATTGGATAAAGAAATACTCCACTAAGAAATGTTGATTACAACACTTGATTGCTTAGATCCTTGGATGGTTGGATGGATTTTAAATGAGGGGAGAGATTCCTACTTATAGTCCCCACCATGTCCAAGGGAACTTTCTAGATTACATTATAATATATTAATTTCTAGATAGTTCTACATTAATCCTTGGAGCTTTTTTTCTAACATTCTGTATAAAGTGGGGGAGTCTTCTAGAGTCTCTTGGCTTGTTCTCTATATTTTGGTCTTCTCTAGAATCTTCCACTCCATCATTGTCTTGCAAATTTCTTGAAGATGACGAAGTGTGACACTCTCCCCCATAAGCTCGCAATGCTCTCATCGTGGCTTCGGTTCTTTCTTTTTCCGTTGTCTTCGCGTCTCATTTTCTTGTTCGCCCATTTTTAGTTCTTGTAATCCCACGCAGTGACACACGAACCAACTCCCTTTTTGCTTGCTCACAGGCATGACAAACTTTAAAGCTATTGGGTTTTTCCCTTTATAATTGGTTGCATGCGGGAGGGATTCCTTGCATTAAGACTTCATGGGTGACAACTCAGTCCTTGGCTCCAACCTAATCTGATGTTCTTTCTCCCTTGGTGGTAGTTATTTCGATAATTCTAGTGAAACACATTTATATTCCTAAAGCACTACCACCACTTCCCTTAGGCATGTCTTTTTGAGGCTTTCCTTCCCCCATTGGAATCAAGAAGGATAGCCAAGCAACTCTCCTCATCTCGTGGAATGTCCTCCTTGAACTGGATGGTGGATAGCATTGTGACTTCTTGTTTATTAGCCCTTTTTGTTAGTACTAAGCAAGCTTAATTCCCTTCCATGATGCACATGTTATTAGTGAAGGGTACCGGAAATCCAAGTTTATCCCTATAACCACTTTAAAATCATCCATCGGAATGAGAGAGAATTCCAAGGTACTTGAACACGCTCCAATACTGGTCTTTACTCCTCTGGCTATTCCATAGATTGGCCTTACTGGTGAATCGACTACCTTGATAGAGCCCCCTCCTTCAGTCATTCACAAACCCAACTTTTTTGTTTCTTCGGCGAAAATGTTGTGAGAAGCACCCGTGTCGACCATTGCTCTAGTAGTCTTCTCTCCTATTACCATCTCCACAAAGAGTAACCCCCCTTTGCTTGAGGTTTTGTTGGAGCTTGCATCCCATTTAGCAGTTGTATAGCCCCTTCTTGTGTCGTCGTATCACCACCTTCTTCCTCCCGATGACTTGCGAAAAGAGAGTTTAGAGTCTTCTTCTAAAGACAATCCAGTGCCCAATGTGGTCCATCACAAAGAAAGCATTTGTTGTGTGAATTAGTTTTGTCATTTTTATACTTTCATTTGTCTTTTGCCTTGGATGAAGTCGATTCGTGGCGGGACTCTTCCTAGTGTTGATCCTGGTCTTCCCTACCTTTGACATACATACCCTTTTTATCTTTAGACTTTGTGGACTCTTTTGAGTAATCAATTGGGGTTTCGGAGACTGCGATGACAGTGGAAAGATCTTGCACTGCGTGCCACCTAAGCTCAGTCTTTGCCCACTATTGGAGTCCATCCATGCAGTTGAAAAGAGCATCCTCGTCATACATGTCGAGAATTTCAAAAACCAAGCTTGTGAACTCCATAATATATTCCTGAATCGATTCCTCTTGTTCGAGCCTTCGCAATCGAGCTCTAGCCTCCTTCGCATTCTCAACGTAGAATTTTCTATTTAGCTCTCTTTTGAAGTCATCAAAATTGGATATGGTGCACATACATTTCTCGATGTTTCCACGCCTTCTTCTCCACAACATAGCGATGTCAGAGAGATAAAGAGTTTCAAATTGTATTCTTGCCTCTTCATCTGTAATCTCCATCGTTCTAAAGTATTGGTCGAGTCCACATAGAAATTGTTTACTTCCTCTGTGTTGTAAACTCTCCCAAAACTCTTAGGTTTTGGTACTTCGATGTGTTTGGCTTCAAAAGTATGATTGTTGGTGGATGTCGTTAGAGCCCTCTTGCACAGCGAAATGTCTCCAAGCATCTCTAAGCTAGCACGTATGTCTCTCATCTCGTCTTAATGGGCTCTTCATACCTCCTGGAGCTCCCCCATCAAGTCCTCCCGCATCTTAGTCATTTGCTCTTTTAAAGACTCCTCCAGTTTGAGAATCATACCTTTGATCGTCGAATGGATTGTGATGTCCTCCTCTTCGAGTACATCAACCTTTTGGCCAAGATCCTTTCTTCGGGTTTTCCGCCATTCATTGCCTCCTCCACCCGAGTAAAGCGCGAATCAAAGTCGTGCATGATTTCCTTGGGCCTCCCAGGTGGTTTGGATGTAGCTAGATCTCGTAGCTCTTGTCGACCACGCCCTTGTTGAGATATTTGCACATTAGTGGCTTCAAACTCCATTACGTGTTTTATAACGCTCTTTGTCATACCTTCAAACTGAGGCTCTAATATTAACTTGTCACGGACTAACTTATCCACGTCACCCGTCCGACTTTAGCGCTCTTCCTTGGCACTAAATCAATCTAACCCTCACAGTTCATGGATTTATAAGCACACTACTCATGGAAAAAGAATAGGGAGAAGTAATGGAGTAAAAAACACTTCACTAGGAAAGAGTGATTACAACACTTAAATACTGGGAAACTTGGATGGTTCATGAATGGATTTCAAATGAGGGGAGGGATTCTTATTTATAGTCCCCTCTAAGTCCAAAGAAACTTTCTAGATTACATTTGAATATGCTAATTTCTAGACAATTCTACATTACTCTTATACATACAAAACCCTAGACTTTTCTAGGTTATTCTTGAGTTATCCTTGGAATTTTTTTCCTAACATTCTCTAGAATGTGGTGGAGTCTTCTAGAGTCCCTTGGTTTGCTCTCTATATTCTGGTCTTCTCTACAATCTTCCATTCCATAGTTTTCTTGCTAATTTTTTTAAGATGGCAGAGTGTGACATCAAGCTTGAGTCCATGGCAAGGTTCACTAGCAATGGCAGATGACTAGTTAAGGTCAATAAACCATGCATAGATCCAGCAGGCTCAACAATCATGTCCATGGCACTAATTTGTGCCAACATAGAAGAAAAGGGCATTTACATAGCATAGCACACAATTTTTATGTATTTACATATCACAGACTTAAATTTTCATAGGTTTAAACTACCAAAGTGCTATGTATGTAAATATGAAATTTTAGATGTGAGATGTGTAAAAACATAAAAATTGAGTGCAATGCATGTAAATTTTCCAAAAGAAAACAATGAAGGTTCATACTTTCCAATGAGCACTGCCTAACATGAGATCGTCAGATTTGGTAAGATTTCACCCTGTTGACCTCAATTTTCGTGAGGTCTAGTATTCCTCGTAGGAGTTAGGATCTAGCCTTA
>JXCR01138265.1:62740-78801 GCA_002079205.1 Phalaenopsis hybrid cultivar | reverse complement strand
GAAAACTCTCGATAATGATCAGTGGTTCTAGTCTTCAAGAATTCAAAGTTTAGATTTTCAAGATAGGACGTGGAAAAACAAGTGGGAATGGTTCAAGTAAGAACAATTTTTTCAGGAGTCCAAAAGAAGTAAAAGGTAGGGGATGTCACAGATCCAGAGGGGAATCCTCAGTGACCTCCCAAACTATCCTACTGTGTGACTGTGTTTTAGAGAAGATTTTATTTGAATGTTAAATTCTGTCAATTTTATTAGTTGGGACTTATACTGCATAATAACTAGGTATGCAAATAGCCCACAAATATAAGAGGTTTTACGTCATTCTAGATGACAACCTTAGAACCTAAGGCGAATTAGGATTTACGCTGCACAACATAGCTGTGCAGGAGCCTAAAAGAGAGAGGAATTATGTCGCGTTAGGCGAGCTACCTCGAAATCCTATGGGTTGTTTAAACTAGGAAATGTCAGTTGGTGCAGACTCATTCTGCTATTGTAGAATTGCGACCACCTCAACCTGTAGTTCGCTCGAAACTCCTTGTCGTGTTGCCCACGAAGTTGCTCCGAGCTCCTCGTCACAGTAACAGTCCTAAAGTCTAAAGTTCAAAAAGTTTTACCAAGTGATGTCTCAATTTGGTTGTCAATGGGGGGTTCAAGTTGATTAGAGCGACACCGGTTAGGATCTCACGGTTCCCTCCTTCCGGTATCACTATTTTCTTTTGAACTTACTTGGTTTAAACGAGTTGTGAAACCCATTTAAACCGGGGAGATCTCGTTAGCAACTGTGGGTTACCTCCTCCGAGAGACTCCCGTAAGTTCGAAAGAACGTGTTATGTTTTTTTTTTAATTTTGAAAAAGTTGTTTAATTTTTAAAAAATTGTTGTCTTGAAAGTGAGATCGTATTCAGTAACTGCATAATGTGTTAGAGCAAGGATAAGTGCAATAAAATAAAGGAACAACAACAAATAAAATGTACCTGCGTACGTGACGTATCTGCTGTTGCTATTTCTGTTGCATGTTTAACTCACAAAACACAATATAATTTGCAGGGATTTTAAATAAATTGCAAAGAAAAAAAAATAAACAGTAGAACAAGTTGTAGTAACAGTTAGGAATTCCCAAAAGGGGTGATCCTAAGGTCTCCTACAACTCCTTACTGCAACTAGCGAGCTAGTATGGTAATCCTACGACCACCTACAGCTTCAGCAAGCAACTAACAAATGTATACGGTGATCCTACGACTCTGGACAGCAGCTAGGAATTTCGAATAGCACCTGTATGAGTTCCTATGAACCCAAACAACAATGGACAGCATTTATACGGCTTCTTACGAACCCAAATCGTGATAGACAGCTACTAGGTGACTTCCTACGAACCCAAATCGTGGTAGACAGCTACTAGGTGACTTCCTACGAATCCAAATCGGGGTGGACAGCTCCTAGGTGGCTTCCTATGAACCCAAATCGTGGTGGGCAACAACTAAATGGCTTCCTATGACACTGGGCAGCAACTAGCACTCCAAATCATTAATTTCAGCACATCGCAACACTCCAAATTATTAATTTCAGCACATCGCAGCACTCCTACAGCACTGTACAGTGATTGGCAACTTCAAACAGCATTTAAATGGAACGCAAAATCCTCCAAAACAATGATTAAAACAGTTTCCAAATGATGGGTTTAGTTCCACCAAAACAGCGACTAAACCAGTCCCAAATGAGGGGTTTAATTCCACCAAAACAGCGATTAAAACATTCCCCTGTGTAGCCGCTATCAATAGTTGTAGTATCTAAGGAGAATAGTCACATGGTTCCTACTCCAAACACTGAAGTATCTAAATGCGTCTAGGGCAAGTTCTGCAAATTTAACCCAATCATAACAATAGTTATTCAAGATTAAGATTGCATCACATAGAACTAAAATTTCTGTAAAAAGCAGCAGGTAGAGAATATGGATGCATGTGTATAATTCTTCCTTGACTAAAGAAAATAAACTGAATTGTAAGCATATGAGTGCAAGAGTTTCAGCCTTCCTGTTGAATTCTAATCAAGAGAGAACAGTAACCAACTTCAATTTTATTCTTTTTCAAAATTAAAGAAATGTATTCTTCTTTTACCTTCAATAGATTTAAAATTTTTGATTAAGGTATCTATGTGAAAGAAAACAATGTTTAAAGCGAGGAGTTTAGGCCTGTACCGAAGAATTAGATCACACAGTAACAGAAGTCTTTCCTGCGTGAAGAAGAGGGAGTTCGGGCAGACTCTTTCGTTTGCAGAAGAGGAGTTGGGGCCGAACAGGGGAGGAAGAAGGCGAGCGGGAAGCTTTATGCGATGAGGGAGTCGATCAGGGTATGATCGAACGAATCCAAGGAGGAGAGGAAGGAGGCGAGCTTTCCTATTCGCAGAGGTGGAGCAGGTGAACAGAGGAGCGGGTAGGAGCAGGCGGAGGCGTCGAGCGGGAGGCGGGATCGAGCCCAGAGATGGCTTCGGTGCGGGAGATGGGTCGAGCAGCTTTCAGCGGGCGATCGTGC
Organism: Phalaenopsis hybrid cultivar; assembly: GCA_002079205.1. Classification (NCBI taxonomy): domain Eukaryota; kingdom Viridiplantae; phylum Streptophyta; class Magnoliopsida; order Asparagales; family Orchidaceae; genus Phalaenopsis; species Phalaenopsis hybrid cultivar. Next base: position 76,277 of record JXCR01138265.1, on the reverse strand, counting down.
GGGAGGCGGGCGCTCGAACGGCTCTTCTGTCGCGCACGAGAAGGAGCAGGCGAGTGCGAGCAGGGAGGCGAGGATCTCTGTCGAGCGAGATCGAATAGAACGTTCCGGAAAAGCAGAGGAGGAGGGAGACCGCGAAGGAAGAAGCGATCCTTTCCTTTTAGAATTGGAGCGGGGCAATAGCCGTTCTCTGGAAGCAATTAGCGGGGAAATTAATAATTTTCAAATGCAGGGGAGGATTAAATGAGAATTAATTTTAATTAAGATAAAAATTTAAATAATTCATTTGAATTTTGAAATTTAAATTTCAAATTTAGGTGAGCTGGTGCCTAGCCCGTGTTCAGCCCGAGTCCAGCCTGAATCAAACCCGAGTCGGACATGAGTTGAGCCCAGGCCCGCGCACCGCTAAAAAAAAGTGCATCGATATCCGTGTAGTTCGTGCGAGTGTGGAACCACAACAATATGGGTGTCATTTCTAGCTAAAGTCGACGTTCCGGACGCGTCGGTGCGGTCCATTTCGTCATCTGGGGTTGTCCGGACGAGTCAAATCAAGTCAAGTCGCGTGTGGCGCGGTGAGTACGCAAAATGCGGCGTTATCGAGCGTTTGAGTCACAAAGGGGTTTCCTAAGGGCTGCTCCTATTAATGTAGGAACTCGACTTGAGTTTCATGTGTCGATCCTAATCAACTCAACAGAACGTCAAGGATTCGGGACCGCCCATGCGAAACTCGAAGGAGTGACGAGGTGGCTCAAATTTTCTAAATGGTGTGAGTTCCGTACTAGTTTTCTAAGAGAGTCGAACAGGGGAAGCCTAAAGCTAGACCCTAGGCTCTAAGGAGAGACAAAAAAGAGACCTCATCCAGAAATGAGGTCAACAACACTAGCACAAAACAGAGTGGTAGAAAAAGAAGAATAAACACCTGCTAAAAATAGCTCAAAGTATGACGATCATGATAAATGTCCCAAAACATTTGTGGGGCAAGCAGTTTTGACGACGACTCAATTGATCAACAGAATACGCTCAAGAGTGTTGGATTGGAAGTCACATTTTTAGATGTTAAAAGGCGACAATAGTGGGATCTTTCCATTGAAGGTATTTAGATATGTATGTTTTATGAAGAAAAAGGTCATCCGCAGGGAAGTTGGATCCCAGAACTGTGAAATATGTGTTCATGAGGAATTCTACTACTCAGCTATATTGTATATGAGTATAGATGTGTCATTCAGAGAGTTTGAACCATACTACACTTTGGAGGTTGATTCATCTTTCGGTGACTCAACAACCATCGAAGATATAAAGCAAGAAAGAGTAAGTAGTCGTTGTGATGGAGTGGTGCAAGTAAGCATAGTGTCATGTCCTATAATATGAGATGAATGAACTGAGAAGAAGGAAATCGATGAGGTTAAACCCAGTGGTGGTGGAATTTAGGCTGAAGGTGAGCTAAGAGTGTATACTAGGAGGAAGAAGCAAACTGAGGGAACAAAGTCTGCAGTGCAACAAGTCCATTGTCTCTTTCTTCCCCAACTCATTAAACACCTACACCATCCACCTTTAATTCAAAACTCCCAGATGATATTGTTCCTCCTTTGTTTACTCCTAACCCCCCAACGTTAAGGAGGAATTCCCGCAGCAATGAGGAACATCCTCCAAATCGTTTTGGGTGGAAACTTGATATTGGTAACTTTGTTTCTTATTCTAACATTTCACCTTTGCATGGAGCATTCATTGCATCATTGGACCCTGTCTTTATACCGAAGTGTTGGTAGCTAGCTAAGGAGGATCACAAGTGGAAAGTGGCAATGCATGAAGAGCTTGGGGCTTTTAATAGAAATCGAACATGGGAGATTGTACCACTACCAGCAGGGAAGGAAGTCATTGGGTGCAAGTGGATCTTCATGAAAGGTGGAGAGATAAAGCTCGACTAGTGGAAAAAGGGTACAGTCAGACATATGGCATTAAGTACGATGAAAACTTTGCACTAGTAGCAAAGATGAGCACGGTAAGGACACTGGTATTTCTTGCAGTGAATGGTGGATGGTAGTTACACCAACTTGATGTGAAGAATGTTTTTTTTCATTAGGAGCTACTGGAGGAGGTATATATGGAGATACAGCCAGGATTCAGTACATCCCAAACAGTATGCAAAGGTGTGTAGGTCAGGAAGTCACTATAAGGCTTGAAGCAGTCTTCTTGAGCCTGGTTTAACCAGTTTAGAATGACTATGATTGGCATGAGATATCAGCAGATCAATACAGACCACACGGTGTACTTTTGAAGATATGAAGGTTGCACTACCATACTTATTATGTATGCAGATAACATAATTGTCACCGGTGATGATGAGAAAGAGATTGCTCATTTGAAGGGAAAAATGGGGAATCAATTCAAAGTAAAGGATCTAGGACAACTCAGATAATTTCTTGGGATTAAAGTGGCTTGTGAATATAAAGGGATAGTCTTATCTCAGAGAAAGTATGTAATAGATCTCCTCATAGAAACAAGTATGCGGGGGTGCAAACCTGCAATCTCTCCAATTGATCAGTACGTCAAGTTGAGTGCAGAGGTAGGAGAACATGTTGATCGTGAGAGGTACCAGAGACTGGTGGGTTGTCTGATCTATTTCTTCCACACTCAACCCGATATTTCTTTTGTAGCAAGTGTGGTGAGCCGCTACATGCATGATCTAAGGGTCGTACAGATGCAACATATTAGATCCTGAGATACTTGAAAAGTGCACCAAGAAAGAGATTGATCTTCGGGAAAAATGAGCATGTAGACATTGAAGGCTTTTGTGATTCTAATTAGGAAAGTTGGCAGATGACAGACGATCCAAATCAAGATACTACATGTTTGTAGGTGACAACTTGGTCTCGTTGAAAAGCAAGAAACAGTCAGTTTTAGCAAGATCAACAGTAGAGATAAATTACAGGGCCATGGCATTAGGAGTTGCTAAGATGATGTGGTTGAAAGCCTTGTTAGTTGAATCAAAGTGGACTGGGGAACTCAAATGAAGTTGTGGTGCGACAACAAGTCGGCTATCAACATTGCCAACCCGGTGCAGCACAATAGAACTAAACATGTGGAGATTGATAGATTATTCATCAAGGAGAAGCTGAATAATAGATTGTTGGAACTAAAGCATGTAGCTATTGGAGAGTAGATGGCTCACTGTCTCATTAAAGGACTTTAGCTCAGTGGAGTTAACTAGATTATGTGACAAGATGGGCATAATGAATATCTTTCGCCCACCTTGAGAGGGGGTGTTGAGATTTGTATCTAATGTAGGGTTCAAGTTGTAAATAAAAATATTCTAGGGGTTTATTTGTAAATGTTGTGTGGCTTTATATAAGCCAAAATGTTAATGAAATGAACAAAATGATTTTTGCAAAATCATTCTCAATACTTAGCGTTTCGTCGATAGTAACATAAATGGATGACTCCATCACTGTCGAACATACACATAGAATCAATCTATACAATTCATATTATTGACAACTTCATCAATCCATTGATAATATTTAATATAATAATACATAAAATATTTCATAATGAGAGACTATAAGCATTTAAATTGAAATGAATGACAAAAATTTAAGATTAAAAGAATTAATTGCATTAATCAAGAATAAATAACAACTCATATAACTAGATCAGAAGATATGCAAAAATGATATAATACTTCAAGAGTATGAATACTCACCTTTAATGTCATAACTTCCTTTTTTCCTCCAAAATGAACTTCTATAGATTAATTCTTATTTAATTAAAAGTATTTTTAATATTTATTAGCACAGCATGTATATTAGATTCATTAATTAAAATAAATAAACCTTAATAATTATCTGAGTTATCTCGATCTCGAAATTGAATCGTCTTTTCTTCAATTTGTTGTTGATTTCAAATGCATGTACTATTAAATATTTAATGGATAAACTAAAATAGATATACTTATAAAAATTTCATTAATAAAAATATAAATTAACCCTCACTTACCTAACTTTTTCTTCGGTCGATTGCCCTTGCATGCACGCACGAGCTCTTCTCCTTTTGTCATGACCCGGTTTGGTGCTTAGAATTAACTAAAGCGGGAATTACGATCGGAAGGTATTATCATTTCATTTTACTTTACACAATATTTTAGAAATTTCTAAAATAATAAGAAGTCACTAATCCTCAAAGTGCTATAAAATAGAACAACAAGCTAGTACTGAACAATAAATAAAAGAAACTGTAGATAGAAACTACAAACATATCATAACTAGTCTAGTAACTCCTGCAATTGGCTCTTCAGTTTCTGCAACTCCTTAACTGTCAATCTGTAAGATGCCTTGAATACTGGCTCAGAACCTGGCAAGAGAACAATAGTGAAATTAATCTCTCGCACTAGTGGTAGCCCCGATAAATCATCACGGAACACTTCTGGATATTCTCTAACCATTGGAATATCACCAAAACATTGTACATCCATAGAAGTATCTGCTATCTGAGCAAGAAAACCTTGACTTCTATGATTCAACAATTTAAAAGCTTTCATGCAAGTAATTATCATATATGCTAATCCTCTGTCACCAGAAAATTTAACTTCGGCTTCCCCAAGTACATTTATTTTGATAGTATTCTTATTGCAATCAATAGTGATGATTTTTAGACATCCAATCCATGTATAAAATCACATCGAATTCCACTAAGGGCGACACAAAAAGTTGTGCATTAAAATCCTTCCCACCAACCATAAGCTCCACCTCATATGATATATTAATTTCCAGAAAAACACAATTTGGCATTCTAGCTGATAATATCACAGACATCGAAAGGATATTCAATAACATCACTTTAACCAGTTCATTAGCTATAACTGAGTGTAATGCTCCCAAATCAAATAATACTTTTATCAGTCTACTCTAAAGATATAAAATGCATATCATTAAAATCATCACATTAAACATTTAGAGTTAGCTTGTTAATAATTAAATTCTTATTTTATGTATGACGTAACATGAATCTTATGATGCCTAAAGCTCACTGGTTAAAATCATTAAGAGAAACATATATGTGATGACATCAGGGGAGTCCTTAGTTTCTTGCTGTGAAAGAGCATTGTTAAGAATTTAAAATAGATTGTTTCACAAGTATATATTCTAGGTTGAATATTCTACTGAATCTAACTTGCATTTGGCACTGAGCCTAAAGATTCAGTTGCCCTCGGCCTACCATAGCTCCTCTAAGGTGGTGCAGCACTACCTCTTGAATCTGCTAGAGCCCTCTGACCCAATTTAGGGCAATTCTTTGAAATATGTACTAGCTAATGGCACCAAAAGCAAGTGTTGGATCCAGATAGACGCTCGCCCTTGTGAGACCTTTCACACTTTTAAAATTCCTTTGCCTCAAACAGAGTGTCAACGGTATTGGATCTAGCATTCTTAGCACTTGTATTATCTAACTGAAAGGACCACCTCTGAGAGCCCTGGGGAAACCTAGATCCCTCTGGATTTCTTATTTTCTAAATATCCCTCTTCAGAGTAGCCTCCACATCCAGCTCAATTCTCCTAATTCTTTCCATCAGAATAGAATAATCATCAATTCCAAGAGGAATCAGTGGCTTTCTAATTACATCTTTGAGCTCAAACAAAAATCGTTAGCTCTTCTCCTCCACATTAGAAATCAACTAAGGCACATACCTTAAGAGATGGTGAATTCAGCTTCATACTGCATAATCGAGCGATCACTCTGTACCAACCTGATAAAATTATCATGCATTTGCCTCCTAGCAGATAGTGATATGAGCCAGCCTCTAAAAGTAACCACAAACTCATCTCATTGAATCATGTGAAAAGCTCTACGCCCATATTTCTCCTGCAACTGACCACGCCATTATCTCCCTGCTTCTCTCTCTAAAGCAAATGTAGCAATGTAACCATCCTCTTAGGAGGACAAAACAATCCATCTAGGATCTTCTTCACCCTCAGTAGCCAATTTTCAGCATCTACCAGACCTCCTCCTCCAGAAAAGGTGGTCCCAGATTCTAAAATAATTTCAAATATTTATCCATCTGACCTCCTTCATTGGAACTGATCTGAGTCTAAGAGTTCTTAATTAACTGCGTTACTGTAGTCATCATCTCAGTAAACGCATTTATATTCACATTAATCTATGGGAGCGCATCAACTTCAACAATATCATCTCTAGCTTCTTCCCCCTGATTTTTCATACTTTTAAAATAATATAAAAGAGATTATAGTAAGAAACAATTTAATTCTTTATCAATATTATTTATGAATTAAAATAATCATCCTAATGGCTCTTTTAGATCATGATCCAAGCTAATTTCTCTTATATCATATTTTTCATGACCCTGCCTGGTGTTTAGAACTAAGGCAAGAACTATCGTAAGACGGTAGTATCATTTCATTTTACTTTCCAAAAAATATTTCAAAAACTTCTAATATATAAAAGAGCTACTAATCCACAAAATGCAATAAAATTAAACATTCACAAACATTAAAAAATTTGAAAACCACATCTCAACCCAGTATTAAATAATAAATGAAGGAAATAATGGGCAGAAACTATAAATATATCATAACTAGTACTAATCAGCTGCAGTCCTTCTGTAAACAAAATCTCTCTTATCAAACATATCAACATAAATTTTTTTTTTCGTGAAAGAAAACATTAATTGCAACCGTAAGTATGATTTAGTGAGTAATTAAAATCTAATATGCAATAAATTTTTATGTTATACCATGAATGTATGATCAAAAGAAAATAGAGTTTATTTCATTCAAACTTCAAATTTATCTCTTCTCATTCCACTTTAAGTGTTTACCATTTTTAAAATTTTTAAAAGTCATAACAAAATTACCGTCATACCAAAAGATATCATCAAACTGTACCTGATGGTACCCTCAAATTATATCAGAATGTACACCTTTATATATTTTTAACGTGCACGAGTACATTGCATCACCTGTCAATACCATCTCAGGGTAATCCTGTATGACTTAAACATTTAACTTTCATTTAATATCAACTAAAGTCGTTTAAAATGTACCTTCATATGTAAGTTATTCTCCCATCTCTTATGACATTTCAAACTTTCAATATGTAAAATACAGCTGAAAAACTTATTATAAACCATTTAATAAAACAATTATTCATTTACTAAACATTAATTTAATGCAAAAAAGAAAATAATCACTCATTTCTGCCTTAAGAGAGTTCTAAAATACTTAACGTTTCACTAACTTCTTTAGACACCCAACTATATTAAATCAATGTTTGTACCATTAGATAAGTATCCTATTTTCGATGGTTCGGCTAGGACAAGGAAGAGCTCTAGGGTTTTCGGCGATTTCGGCGTGAATCGATCTTTCTTCCTTGTTTGCAGTCTCGCTCCATTTTCCAGTGAGATCTCTCCATTTTCTCTTGTTTGTTTGCTTTATTGTGGCTCTTGGTCCCCTTTTTGGGTTTTTTAATGGCCAAAAGCTTTGCGGAGGCTCTGGCGGGTTCCGGCTCTACTTCAATTGGTCGTACAGGCTTATCCTAAATGCTTTCCATGATGCTTTGGTTTTGGATGGTGATTATCATTTTATTAAGAAGACTAGTAAGAAGAATGAAAAGTTTGCTTGGTTTGTTTCAGAGGAGGAAACAAATATCCTTGCTTCATCTTGTAAGCATGTGTTGGTTGGGAAAATTACTTTTGTTCTTCCTAAGCTTGAAAATATTAGGAGGGAATTTGAATCTTTGAAATTTATCGGTTTTTGGCAAATCGACCCCTTGGATGGGAGACATATTTTGATCCAACTCTCACATGATGAAGACTATACTCGTCTTTTTGCTCGCCGTTTTCTTAGAATTAATGATATTTTCATGAAAATTTTAAAATAGACGATTGATCGATCCTAAATCGGAACCACCCACAATCCCGGTGTGGATACGATTTCCCGGTTTGAAGTTTCACCTCTTTAACCATGAAGTTTTGTTTTCTTTAGCCTCTGCTTATGGCAAGCCTTTAAAAATGAATGGTCCTACGCTAAATTTATCTCACCCTTCTAAGGCCCGCATTTTAGTGGAGTGTGATATCACGCTACCTTTTTGTGATGAAATATGGATTGGTTCAGTGCATCATGGGTATTGACAGAAAGTTGAGATCAAAAGGCACTCTACTTACTGTTCTCATTGTCACATGTTTAGGCACACCCCCTCGCATTGTTATCATCTACATCCTCAACTTAGAAAGGATGTTAATCGTCCTTTACATGCTCCTGATATCCCTCTTAAGGATATTATGAATGCTAATGCTAATGTTCCCTTAAATATTCATCCTATGGATGATGCTTCGCAGATTAATGAGGTAGGTAATTATGTTTTGAACCATAATAGCCCTCATGCTAAAACAATTGTTGAGCAAAATGCTAATACATTACCTACTAATGTTGACGGGGAGCATCCTATCTCTCCTATTTTGGAGGTGGTGGGTGGGGTTACTATTGCTGGAAAAGATCCACAATATGTTGGTTCTACATCTATTGGATGGAGGGCAAGCTTCCATTAAGTACTTTAAATGATAATTTATTTCCTGGTGTGAATATTTTTGCAGCTAATAATTCTATTGAAGAGAAATGGTTGGTTCAAAAGGCTAGCAAGAAGAAAGGCAAACGTAACAATGAACTTATACATCTTGATATGGATAATATTATTTTTGATGGAAGATCTCATTCAGATAGAGAACAATTCAGCACCTCTTATAGGTCTTATAGGAGGGGTCGCATTAGAAATAATGTTTAATATTTTGTGTTGGAATATTAGGGGAGTGGCAGACCCTTCCTCTCTTAATAGGTTGAAGCATTTATGAAGGGTCCACAAGGTTCACATTTTTGCTATTCTTGAGCCTCTTGTTACTAATAATAAAGACCGAATTTGCAGGAAATTTAATCAGTACAAAGTCTTTTTCAATAAAAATAATAAAATTTGAATTTTTTGGAAACATAATATTGATCTTACTATTTTAGAGAATGAGGAACAATTTGTGTTGCTTCATTTTAAGTTGTATATCTACTCCGTGTGGGCTACTTCTGTTTATCCTAGCTCTTTACTTCAAGATAAATATTATCTTTGGCAAAAGCTTGCTATTATGGGAGAAGCTATTCATGATAACTAGTTTGTGGGGGGGGGGGTTTAATATGATTATGACCCCTTCAGAAAGGAAAGGTGGAGGGAGTTGCAACTCTAGTTTGATCAATCTATTCTGCGACAAGATTAATGAAGCGGGTCTTTTTGATTTGGGTTTTGCTGGTCCTTTTACTTGGCGAAGGGGATCCCTTGCCCAGAGGCTAAATCGTTTTTTTGGTAATCAACATTTCCTCAACCATTTTCATGTCTCTAGAGTTCTTCATTTAAATCATGTTGTCTCTGATCATAACCCCATTCTCCTTTCGCTTGCTTTCACGGTTAAATCGGTTTCTTATCATTTTAAGTTTCTTAATATATGGATCACTCATGACTCTTTTTTGGATCTTGTTAAACAAGAATGGAAAGTTGAGTGTGCAGGTAACCCTTGGTACAATTTGTGGCAACTTCATAACTTGCTACGCAATTAAGAAAATGGAATTTAAATGAGTTTGGTAATATTCACAAGAAGGTTCAAAAGGTGCAAAGGATTGTAGATAATCTCGAGGAGCACGTTGTTTGTTCACCGCAACTTGTGGATGAGTTAGCCTCGACTCATGCTAATCTTTTGGAGGCTATCTCGTTAAAAGAAGGTTTTCTTCAACAGAAAGCAAATGATATTATTTTTTCCAATGCCGACCGCAACACTAAGTACTTTCATGCATCCATTAATCAAAGGAGGAATATCAATACTATTCTTAAATTAAATCTCCTTATAGAAGTCCTCTAACTCGTGATGAAGATATTGGTAAACGCGCGGCTGATTATTTCATGGATTGTTTTATGACCAAATCTCATGTTCTCCCAGTTAATGCTTCTCTTTTTGATAGTGAAGGGGACTATATCTCCTCTTTTTCCCTTCATGATGTTCCTACCAAGCAGGAAATCTTTAATGATTTCAAGGATATTAATACCAACAAGGCCCCTGGGCCAGATGGTTTTACTGTCTCCTTCTACGTTTCTTGTTGGGGCATCATTAAAAAGGAAATTATTCTTGCTATCCAAAGTTTCTTTCATGGGGAAGATCCTGAGAAATACTTTATCTCTGCTATGATTGTTCTCATTCCTAAAGCTAATGATAAATCAAGCTGGGACAAATTTCGGCCTATCTCCCTCACTTCTGTTATTTCTAAAGTTTTGAGTAAGTTGATGTTTTCTAGAATTCAACCTCTTCTTCCCAAGATTATCTCACCTCAACAGTCAGCCTTTGTTAAAGGTCGTGAAATCACTGATAATATCTTATTTGCTCAAGAATTTATTGAGGATTTTGATAAGAAATGTCGGGGCGGTAATATGATTCTTAAGCTTGATATTAAAAAGGCCTTTGAGACAGTCAATTGGGATTTCATTATCAACATTTTGTATGCGCATGGCTTCCATCACAACTTCATTTCTCTTATTAAAAGATGGCTCATAATAATCACTACAGTGTTATGGTTAACGGTAACGCCTATATGGTTAACGGTAACACCTACGGGTTCTTTTCTGCTCAAAGAGGCATTAAGCAAGGTGATCCTTATCTCCGACGATTTTTATAATTGCTTTTGATTATTTCTCTCGTTTGATCAATGAAATGCAGCAGAAAAAGATGTACACTCACTTTCAACATAAGTCCACAGTTTTGGTTAGCCACCTTGCTTATGCGGATGATGCTGACCTTTTCTATAATGTCAGTAAAAATACTATTAAATTGTTGATAAAGGTGCTAGAGGAATTCCAACAAACTTCTGGATTAATATTTAATAAAGATAAATGCAATCTCTTTTTTGGCAAGAACGTTAATCACTCTGTTGCTTCTTGGGCTATTTCGTTCACTGAGTGTCATGCATCTACTCTCCCTCTCAAGTATCTTGGTGTTAATTTGTTAAGGGGACGCTGGAAGCAAACTCAATTTGATGATGTTGTTGAGAAAATCATGTCCAAAATTGAGAACTGGAGGAATATATTTCTATCTAATGATGGCCACCTCACCTTGCTCAAAAGTGTTCTATTCAGCATTCCTATGTATGTTTTGCAAATTCTTAATCTTAAGAGGAGAACTCAACACACTTTAGAGAAGATATTTAATCGTTTTCTTTGGTCTGAAAGTCATACTAGGAAGCATTGGTCTTCTTTTGATAAAGTTTGCAAACATATGAAGGCTGGCGGGTCAAGGCTTAAGAGTCTTTACCAAATCTCTGAGATTAATATGTGTAAGCTGTGGTTTAAATTTCGCTCAAATGACTCCCTATGGGCTAATTTTTTGTACCACAAATATTGTTCGAAACATCACCAGACATTGGTTCGCTGGAAAGTGGGTGGCTCTAAGATTTGGAAAGCAATTATTAAGGCTAGACCTACGGCTTCGAGATTCATTTTTTGTGATGCTGGACAGGGCAACATCTCGATCTGGCATGACCAATTGGGTCAAGGTGAGGTTACTTTCCCTCTACAAGATGGTTTTTCACACGACTCGATTCTCTCGGATTTGTGGCTGCATGATAATTGGGATGTTAATAAACTTAATATATTTTTGGTGAGCAAGCTACTATGATTTCTAAAATACCTCTAAAGACTAATACTAGGGACCGCCCTATGTGGAAATCTATTGGTTCTCTTTCTCCTACTAAAATGTTTTTTGCTAACCTTTATCAATTTAGTGAATGGAGATGGGGGCATGTTATTTGGAATCATTTTATTTCTCCATCCATTTCATTCTTTTTGTGGAGATTTTTCCTCAAAATGCTACCATTAGATGATATTTTGAAGCTTAAAAGTTTTAAATTGGCTTCCCAATGCTATTTGTGTAAAAGTGATTTTGAAACGGTTACGCATCTTTTCTTTAGTTGCCCTTTTGTTGCTGATACTTGGAACATTTTGGGCAATCAGCTTTCTATAAAATGGTTGAATTCCTTTTTGATTGCTGATTTTCTTAATGTTTGGAGAGATGCAGCCCAAGCTGATTCGAAGTTGTTTTGGTTTCCTCTCATTTGGCGAGAAATGATGCTAAATATAGCAATACTAGGTGTGCCTCTTCTATTACTGCTTCTAATATTATTGCTCATTTTCATCGAGCATGTCATACTCTCTGCTTATATGGTACTGCTGATCGGTCTAAATTGGGTAGGAAGGTCATCTTCATTAGATGGCAACCCCCAACTTTAGATTGGGTCAAAATCAATTTTGATGGTAGTTGGATTCCCAACGCGGCTGGTGCGGGGAGGTTCTTCGGAACCACTCTGGGCAATGTTTGTTTTTCTTCGCTTCTCTGATCCTAGCCTCATCTCCTTTGGAGGCTGAAAGTTGGGGTTTTCTATTGACTTTATAGGTTATAATTCGCCTCAAAATTTACAAGATTATTTTTTAGACAGATTCTCAAATCCTTATAAACGTGTTCTCAACGGCTTCTAAGCCTCGGTGGGATTTGATTTATACTATGAATAGAAGTTGGGATACTATACATAGATACAACTTGAATATACAAATATCTTACATTTATAGAGAAGGCAACCCTTCTGCGAACTGGTTAGCCCGTACGGGCAAAAACGCTAATGAGGTTATAAGTGGGATATCTCCCCTTCCACAGCTTCATCCTCTTCTTAATAGGGACCAACTTGAAACTCCATATATCAGATTTTAGTTGGGTTAACCTTTCAGCTTCTCTGCATTTTTGTCTTGCGTTATTTTCCTCCAGGGTGATTTTTTTCTTCGGTTTTGAAGTTATGGCTTGCATGGCATGGGATTTTCTCCTTTTAGTCATCAATTTATGGAGCTGTTGAAGATTGGATTTCGGCTGGGGTTTCCTGCCATATGATTTCTGGTTATTTATTTCTTTTAATCAGGTTATAGGCGTTGGGGCGTGGGGGTCTTGCTGAGTCACGTAGTTGGATTCTTTTTATTGGTTTTGGGGGATTTACTGCAAGACTCTATATTTATTATGATCTTATGCATCTTTGGATGGAGTGTGTGGTGCTTGTTTTTCTGCAAGAATTTTTGCAAGCCATGGAAGTCCTTGGGGGATTGTTCAATGTTCTAGCTTTTTCTTACTCTCTCAGGCGCAGTTTGCTTCTTATTTTGTCTCTTCAACCAATGCTGATTTTCTGTGTACATGTAACTTTTGGGTATGCTTCTTTTTCTTCGTATACTTTTTGGGATACATGTATTTTTGGGTATTCAATACCTTTTAGTTTTCTTTTTCTTCTTTTTTGGGTGGAGTTATTATGTGGACAATGGAACCCCTAGGACCTCATTGTATTTTTTGTTTTTTAGTTGAGCATTCATAAGTTTTTTGTAACTTCTTTTTTAATTCACGCGTAGGGAGCCACGAGTTGCTCTTTTATCAAAAAAAATAATATATATTAAAAAAAGGGAGAAACAGTATGTATATATACAG
>JXCR01138265.1:35102-62620 GCA_002079205.1 Phalaenopsis hybrid cultivar | reverse complement strand
TATATATATATATATATATATATATATATATATATATATATATATATATATATATATATATATATATAATTACAATAATTCCAAAATTCCCAACCGACTAACAGAAACAGAAATGAGGGGAGCATCAGCTGTAAAGGAATAACAGAAGTCCAAAGAGCATTGAGGAAGAACCCAAACTTCATGTCTGCAATCTAAGGTAAGGTATTTGTAGTTTATCCCCTTGTAGTAACAGTTGTAGAGGGAGGGGAGGGGAGGGGAAGTGGAGACCTCAGCATGATTCGAGTTAGAACCCTCCAAAGCCAGAAAATTGGCAGGCCTATTAGCTTCCCTATAAACAAAGGAGATTTGTTGCTTAATCTCAGTGATAAGATTCTTTATCCTATGAATCCACTGGTTTATGTGCCAAGGGGGAGGAATGTTGTCAGTGATCAACTCCACCAGTTGGGAAGAGTCCACTTCAGCAATAATCCATTTCCACTGAATTTCCATGGCAAATTTAAGGGCCCAATAAAGTGCAACAGCTTCTGCTTCAAGGGCATCTGCAGCAATATAGGGGGCCTTGAAATAAAGCAAAATTTTACCAGTGTGATCTCTAAAGATCCCTCCAATACCAGCTTTCTTGTTGGTGAAACTTCCATCAGTGTTTATTTTAATAAATGGATGAGGAGGCTTCTCCCATCTAACCTTGAATACCTTAAGCTGTTTCAGTCCAATATTAGGCAGGTCCTTCAAAATCTTTGGGAACTTCTTCCAACTAATCAGCTCATGTAAGTAGGCCTGACAATTAGACACCACAGAGTCACTGTTAGTTCCAATGTCCTCATGCTTCACCTTGTTCCTAGCATTCCAAAGAAACCAGGCAACAATGAAGGGAAGAGACATTAGGTTTATTGCCTGCCAGTCTTTGATGTTTCCCCAGCCAACATTAATCAGATTAAGGTTAATGTTAGAGGTCAACTTTTTCCATACATCCCTAGCAAATCTGCATCTGAAGAAGAGATGATCACTGGATTTTTGATCATTTTTTCAAAGGTGACATCTTGAGGGGCCTTGCAATCCTTTCAGTTTCAGTATGTCATCAGTTGGAATTAAATCATTTAGCACTCTTCAAGAAAAAAACATTGAAGGAGTTAAGAATTTTTGGCAAGTGCAAATATTCCACTGGCAGTTTTCCCATCTGAATAAGCTATTTTGGATGCCCTTTGAAAGGCTAGACCTGGTCCTTTAAATAAGTTGAATCTGGTCTTTTTTTATTTCTATCAAAGTGGATTTTTGAAATGCTTCTAGCAGATGAGTCCTTCAGAATGTTATTCAAGGCATCCTCAGACCACTCATTTCCACTCCAACAGTCTTTAACAAGTAAATCCTCCTCTTTCTCATTCTGCAGAGGCTCCAAGTGATCAGTAGGGCACCATTTGTCCTTCCAGAATATATATATATATATAGGGTTTATTTTACTTGGGTTCCAAGTTTCCTATAAAAGCAAGCTCTTATAATTAATTACATCTCAAATGACTAGGGTCACTTGAGAAAACTCTCGATAATAATCAAAGGTACTAGTCTTCAAGATTTCAAAGTTTAGGTTTTCACGGTAGGATGTGAAAAGGCAAATGGGAGTGGCTCAAATATGAACAGTTATTCAAGGAGTCCAAAGAAAAGAAACAGGTAGGGGATGTCACAGATCCTGAAGAGAACCCTCAGTGACTTCCCAAACTGTCCTACTGTGTGGCTGCATTTTTAGAGATGATGTTATTCAATTGTTCAATTCTGCCAATTTTATTATTTGGGACTTACATTTGCATAATACCCGATTATGCAAATAACCCATAGAAATAAGAGGGTTTACGTCGTGTCATACGACAACCTCGAAACCTAAGGCGGGTTAGGACTTACACTGCACAACATGGTTGTACAGGAGCCTAAAAAGGGAGTGCGTGAGGATTTAAGTCGCGCTAGACGAGCTACCTCGAAGTCCTATGGGTTGTCATTATGCTAAGAAGGGATAGTACTGGAGAAGATCATATTGCTGCTCGGTCTGAATCCCTCGTCGTGCTGCCCACAAAGTTGGCTCCAAGCTCCTGTCGTCGCGACGACTCCATATTTAAGTATTTGAGATTAATGATTTGTGTTTCACAGTTTTGGTGTCAATATTTGGTTTTGTTTTGTTTCAGTATTGGTTTTGCAGGCAGAATAAGCAAATCGCAGGTAAATAAAATACACTTGAAAGGTAAAATACAATAAAGTAAAATACTATAGATAAACTGTAAAAGCGTACCTGGGTATCTGCTACTGTTGTGTTATTAATGTTGCAAGCATAGTATGATTTGCAGCAGATTTAAATAAACTTGCAAGAAAATCAAACAAGATGATAAAACCCAACGCGAAAGTCAGAAAAATGAGTCGTAAAAATCACGAGCAAAAGAAACACTTAGCCACATGAAAGATCAGGACTGGGAATAAGACCTTGGTAAAAGTGGGGGGCTCAGAGCTGAGCTGTGTGCTTCCCGATCTTGAACAAGAGTTACCAGCCCGACAATCTACAGAAGGCAGTCTTTAACCTCAATCCAAGTGACTAGCCGTTGACCTTTATAAATTTTCATAAAAAAATTCTTTGATTTTTCATGCAAAAATTGTTTAAGTCTTTTTTATGCAGAGTTCTTTTAATCATGCAAAAGAAATTTTTATTTTATTTTTGTAAATATTTGGTAAAGTCGTACAATCCACATACTACTCACTCTAATCGTGCTAAAACTACTAACAACCTAAGAGTGTTGGGGGCAACGATCCCACCAAGAATCGGCGAATAGTATCATGGGTCATTCTCTCTTCCTTACTGAAGATCCTTGAGGTAGGAGATACTATTCTAATAATTTCTCTCTGTATCCCTCGTTTAAGCACACATAAGCAATGTCGTCATCGCCCTCGTCACCTAGACCCTAGACTCATCCTAATCTGATGATCCATATGTGGCGTTAACAAATTTTTCCAATTGCCAGAAGAATTTGAGCGTAATATTCAAGCTCAAATCTCGGTGCACTGGATTTCATTATAGGTTAATTCATTGAGGGAATTTCACTATTGATTTAATTAAGGAAGCATGGGTCACGTCTCGGTGCATCATGTCTAGTGTCTTAGTCAGTTTGTGAATTAGGGTCAAGTGTCTAGTTTCACTGCGCATTCGAGGATTAGGTGAATGGACTCTTACCTAGGGTATGCTCCTAAAACATGGGGAGGTTACACTGCAGAGATTAGATAGATGGGCTCGTGCTCCTAAAATCTAGAAAGACCATGTTGAGGATTAGGTAGATGGACTCTCACCTAGGGTGTGTTCCTAAAATCTCGGAAGACCATGCTGAGGATTAGGTGAATGGACTCTCACCTAGGGTGTGCACCTATAGTCTAGGAAGCATATATTGAGGGCTAGGTGAATGGACTCTCACCTAGGGTGCGCTCCTAAAACTCTAGGAAGCCTACTCTTTAACTTGTGCTTAAAGTGATTTAGGTTTTCTATATCTTCCAATTAATTAAATCATCAATCTCCATCTTTATGACTTAACCATTTAAGAATAAATAAAACAAAAGGAGGTCGACCCACTTCCAAAACTAGCAAAGCCGAAAAGGAGGAAAAACAATAAGTGAATCGGCCTAAAAGCGTTGAAATGATAATCAAATGAAACCCAAAACAGTAAATAAAGTTCTCCAAATCCGGCCCCAAAACAATAAATAGAGTTATCAAACTCAACCCAAAAACCGTAGGCAAAACTCTCAAAATCAACTTCAAAACAATGCCAAAATGGTGCCCAAACGGTATTAAAACTATGTCAAAAATTGGCACACACGATGCCCCAAACAACACAACCATGTTCCAAATAGTACCAAATAACTCTCACAACACCCCAAAAGCTCTCACAGCACTCCAAACATTAATTTCAGCACTTGTAAGCCACTTACAACAGTCCAAATCCCAATTTCAGCAACCAAACATTAATTTCAGATTCTCTACAACACTCCAAACATTAATTCCTGCCATTGTAAGTTACCTACAGCACTTACATGACCTCGAACAGCAACTACAGCACCCAAACAGCTTCCAAACATTAATTCCAGCCATTGTAAGTTACCTACAGCACTTATATGACCTCGAACAGCAACTACAGCACCCAAACAGCTTCCAAACATTAATTCCAGCACTTTTGGTTCTCCAAACGACATAATTTTCTTCTCAAATTGAACTGGTACAATCTCATATATTTTCATGAGTCCCAACAAAAGCTTTTGAAACATGAATACAAAGATACTAAAGAATATTTCATTCTGAGCTGCTCTAAGTATGGTTCAAGTATATGTAGCTCAAATACACAAGATTCATCACATCCTTGACCAAAAAATATACAACTGAAACCGGAATCTAAATTTATCTAATCCTACATGAAAAAAACCACTGGGTCATTTAAACTTTTAAATTGCCAAAAATATTAAAAATGAATTTTCAATACTTGCAGGGCCATAACAACATTACAAATACAAATAACTACAACATATTGTCGATTAGCATCACCAAAAAAGCTTCCCTTAATATCATTCCAATCAATCCACAAGCATGTCACAAATTTAAATGTAACGCCCTAAGTTTCGAAAATATACATAACAACAAATAGGCAATTCGAAGAAAGTCCATCGCGTTAAATATCACAACTTTAAGAGAGCAGTCAGCATTTCATAACCCAGTTCAGCGTTAAACATTGGTCAACAAAGAGAATGAATCAAATTATTAACCAATCCCCTAAACAAAGAGGGAGACAACATAAGCTGAATAAAAGAAAAAAAAACTATCGGAAATAGAAACACAATAACAGAAATAACAAGATCTTGAGCACAAATTGGACAAAAATAAAATCCACAGAAAATTTTTTTTTTTTTTTTGGGATTTTGCAAGAACTCCCAGAGAAGTAACGGTCATAGGATTGGGTTAGACAGGCGGAGCGTGCACAACTGACTATCGTCCAAATCTTTTCCTGTAGGACTGTCGGCTGGGAGAAGAAGGGACTCCGGCTGGACCTCACCGAGGAAAGGAGGAAAAAGGGAAGTGCTACTGAATCTCTGGCCTCGGGTTCGATCGAGAGGTGAGGGAGTGATTTTGGCCTTCGATCGAGCGGGGGAAGCGAAGGCTTCGACGTTCCCAGAGAGAGAGGAGCCAAGGTTTCTCTCAAGCGAGGAATTCAGCGCAGGAGGCGGGATCGAGCAGAGAGAGAGCGCGAGGAAGAAGGAGCTCTTCGACACAGAGAGCAGGCGCAAGGAAGAGGGCCTCGGTCGCGCGAGAGGGAAGCAAGAGGGAGCGGGATCGAGCGAAGTGAGTGCGGGAGATCAGGATCGAGCAGGCGAGCGAGGTCGAGCGAGAAGAAGAGAGCAGTGGGCTTCGGATCGTACGCGGGGAAGAAGACGAGAGCGGGGCTTTCTGGGCCAGCGGGGAAGATGCGGGAGTCGGAGGCAAAGCAGGTCATGGTCTTCGGCCTTCGGTGTAGAGGAGAAGCTGGGTCGAGTGAGGCTGGGGCGAGAGAGGAAAGGTGAGGCCGAATGCAGTGCAGGGAGGCGAGCTCGCAAAAGGAGGCGAAGAAGAAGAGGGGCAAATGAGATTGAGCCGAAGGAGGAGGAGCAGCTTTCGGTGACCGCCTGATTCCAATGCCAGGGAGAGATTGTATAGCCGAAGAGACGTTACGGGAGGCGTTGGCGGGGAATTGAATGAATTCCATCCAGGTACAGTTTTATTAGTTAAGTAATAATCCGTAATTAGATTTAATTAAGATGAAATTATGTGGCTGATTGAAATTTAAAATTTTAAAATTTAAAATGGCCCTAGCTCGTGTTCAGCCTATTTCGAGGTCAAATTGAACCCAGGTCGAGCCCGAACCCATGTCATGCTATTTAAAAAAATGCATCAACTTTCGTGTCGTTTGTGTACGCGCGTAACCCTAACAATACGGATGTCCTTCCTAGCTAAAGTTGACGTTTCGGACGCGTCGGCGTGGTCCGCTTCATCATTCGGGGTCGTCCGGACGAGTTAGCCGATGGGCGAATCGATTCAAGTCAAAGTCATGTGTGGTGCAGTGAGTGCATGAATTGCGGCGTTCGCGAGTAATCGAGTCACAAAAGGCTCACCTAAGGCTGTTTGATTCTATAGGAACTCATTTTCGGGCTCTCTACATGTTGGTCCTTAGCCCTTGCAACTAGAAGTTGAGTGCTTGGAGCCACTCATGCGAGTTCTTCACAAGAATGAGTCAAGAAGTGGTTTGAAGTTCTACGGGAGGTGGGCTCCATTACTAGTTTGCTAAGATGGTCAACAAGAAAGTCCTAAGGCTAGATTTTGGGTTTTGGAAGTAGGAGACTAAGACCTCACTAAAAATGAAGTCAACAACAATGTAAAAACATAATAGGACATTCAATGACTCGAGAGAGGCTACAATTTTTTACTATCGTGCCTTCACTCTCCGTGTTATCGTCTTGAAAGTATTAGAGTCTAGCTGCCCTCCTAACAGTTCCAATCATCCTCCCCGAACTACGTTCCTGAAAAACACAACCATCAGAAGATAAATTAGCAACGCAATCAATGTCACTTACCAACTTGATGATTGATATTAAATTACATTGCAATCGGAAAACATATAAGACAGACTAAAGAGTTAGATCAGTCGTTAATACAATAGATAATTTACCAGTAATGGGGCTACATGATACATCAGCAATTGTGACGTTATTTTTTTTTCCAAAGCACGGGTTGTAAGTCGAGAAAGCTTACGAGCAGTCAGTCATGCGATTTATGGCACCTGAATCAATAATTGATAAGATTAGAGGAGTAAACTATGAGCGCCATAAGAAAAGTACCTTGTTGGACATGGGATACCCGCAGAGAGTTGATTGGCTCGAAGAAACTTGATCAATTGCTCCATTTGGTTTTTCAGGGATTCAAACGATTCCAGGGTATTCCAAGTAGGAGTCGGTTGAGTCGTGCTTTGTTCGGTTATCGTCTTGAGTCCCTTGGAGCAAAGGATTTGGCCTGGCTTACCGTGAAGTTTCCAACACTTTTCTCAAGTGTAATTGGGTTTGTGACAATAATCACAAGTGGAGTGGCAATTATGGGGTGGCAATTCCAAGGTGGCATAAAAGAGTAAAAGTGTCGAGCACGACAAGTCTTCTGCTTTCTTCCCGACGAATTTCAGTAAAATCAACTTGACTGGAAGGAAGAGGGTCCCGACCAATAATACGGCCCCGAACTTCGTCGCGATATTTGTTAAGACCAGCAAAGAATTGGAACATACAATCATTTTCTACGATTTTCTGGAAGAGAGATAAATCAGCCGGAGAATCCCAAGTATAGTCGTAGTACAAGTCACATTTCATCCATGATGCAACAAGGTCATTATAGTACTGGGTCATACCTTGACCTCTGTTTTGCCTCCCAAATCTTCTTAGATACCTCATAGTGTTGGACGGAATTTCCTATATCGAGTAGGTACCACGGGCAACCTTTCAGAGAGCACTAGCTGAAGGGAGGAATATCCACAAACGGAAAATTGAAGTTTTCATGGAGTTGATCAAGCAAGACATGACCATGGAGTTGTCCGCTTCCTAAGTCCATACGTGGGTCAGCCTTTGGAGGCTCACAAATCATATTTGTGAGATGATTGAACTTCCTACATCTTTTGATGAACAAAGATACCACTTGTGACCATTGCAGGATGTTATCGCCGTTAAATTTATGAGTTGTAATCATGAAATTCACGTAGTCTTCCGGTCCTCCAGTCTGGAAGGGAGCGAAGGTTGGAGTCGATCCTCCAGTGGAGTGAAAAACGCCTTTTAATGATGATTTATTGAAAGAATCAACCATAACTCCGACTGAGCAAAAAGATATTATGACTCTGAGTCATCGATGAATTTTGGTAAAATCACGACAAATGGATACGACTACGAGAATTTTTTCTGAAGAACAGCGGAGGTATCTGGCAAATAAGAACCTGAGGGAAGATTTTGGAAGGACAAGAACCTGCAAGTAGAGCAGCAAAGGATAAACCTCGTGGACAGGAACGCTGTGGACTGCTACAGGAATTCTGTTGTACGTGGAAGACAACCGGCTGGGAAAGCTCCTTGGCTCACAGAAGTTTTCTCACAGCTAACAGGATTCTACAGTAGGATACCAATTTATCACGGTTGATTGGAATCTCATGGGACAGGGGTGTTGGAGGTTCTCACGACTGACAGGATTCTCAGCGCTAGAGGTTTCTCACAAGAAAAGGAAAAATTACTGCTCTCATGGAGAAAATAGCAGCAGGAAAACCTGCTAGAAAAGGAAATCAAGTGGAGGCAGCGACTGTTGAAACTATTAGAGGAGGCCAGAGGCTGTTGGATCTAGGTTTAGTCTCTGATACCATGTTGAGATTTGTAATAAAATAACTCAATTTCTTTGACATAAGGAGGGATATTTAAATTCAATTACAATAAGCATAATAATGGAAAGTAATAAAATAAGAATAAAATAACTCAGAAAAAAAACAAAAACTGAATAAAGCAAAAGGGGAAACACATAATCAAAGAATAAAATCAAAAAATAGATAATAATGGCGTAAAGATAGCCATTATAATCTAATACTTATAAATAAACGTGCAAGAGCTTTTACTAAGCATCTCTTACTTTTATTTTTGTCATATAAAAATCTTTCACATACTCACTAATCCTTTCTCACTAGCCTACAAACTATTTATATAGATTAAATAGAGGTTCTAAAAAAAGTGAAGTAGAATAATACTACAAGGGAAGAAATAGATATTCAACAATGGGAATAGGCAAATTTACCAAGAGAAAATTCCAATTTAATGTAAATAGACCTTTAATTTAAAATAAAAATTTGATAGATAAATAAAAAATATAATGCTAAACTAATGGCCAAAAGCTACACTCAAATCCATGACACTAAATAGCTTAAAAAATTTTGTTCCAACTGCTACAATCAACATTGTTAGAGCTTTATGATCATTAGCAACTAATAAGAACTGATAGATACAACAATTTGATGTGAAAAAGAATTTTTAATAAAGAATAAAAGATAAATGAGCTAATAAAGCCACTATATTGGATGAAGCCAAGTGCGTGGTTTGGAATGTTCGCCAAAGTAACATTTAATATGAAATATAAACAAAGTAAAAAAATCATATATTTTTTTTGGAAAACACGACTTCAGCGAGAAACTCCATACAACTAGTTTATTTTCACAAAATTACAGTGATATCTAATAACCAAATGAAGAAAATTTTATAGAAGTTGGCCAGCTAGTCTTTTCTTAGAACTTATGTTGCACACGGTCGATATAGAATCTTCATATCAAAAAATGCATAACAGGCCTATTGAAACAAAGAGATAATTTAGGAAGCAAACCTATTCAAAACCGCACAAAGTTAATATTAAACATGAATATGCTCCAAAAGAGATGACAATTAAAAAAACTATATTGAAAAGTGTTGGGAAAAATTATCTGCTTATCATATAGTTGACATAATATTGTATTGTTTGTTGAAATGATAAGTTGATTTACAAAAACCTTTAAATAGTTATATCCAAGTGCAGCAATAGAATTATATATTATTTAAAAGGAACATTAAGCAAAGGAATTTCTATTCAAAATGAGTGAAAATACTCTTAAAACATACAAAAATAAAGATTATGTGGCTTCTACGATCGACAAGAGATGAACTTCAGAATATTGCACTTTCTTAGAATGTAAGTTCATGCCTTGGATAAATAAAAAATAAAATATGATAGCAACATCTAGCATGAAAACTAAATTTAGATGCAATGCACTAAAAATCCATGAATTTATATGATTTTAAAGTAAAAGAAGTTGATAATTAATTTATAAAAAAAATGTTTAGCAAGTAATCTAATATGTACTCATTGGAAATCACAGGTGAACAACTTGTTGACATTATCACAAAGGTTTATCAAGGGCAATCATTCAATTATTAGGAAAGTATGGAATGGATGACATCCATACATTTAATTGCTGTAAAGTATAGAAAATTAAATAAATGTCACCAGTAGAGAACCAAGCCCACCAAGATTTCCATCCTATTTCCTTCCTCATTTGTTGCCACCACATTGATTTACGGAATCCCTATTGCCAACTCATCATTCGCTGAAGTATAGTAATTATTTAGTAGAAATTTTTCAGTCAACTCATCAAACCGCATATTATTATAATTGCGTAGTTTGTATTCATTAATTTTGTGAGTTTCCTATCAGAAACACTCCAAGGATTATATAAATGTAACATAAATGATGAAATAAGAAATTCAACCAATTCTTGTCAAACATAATTTCAAGCTATTTGTTTGGATTAGAAGCATTAAAAGTTTCAATGATGCTGGTCATGATTGCAAAAAAAGAAATCCATAATTTTGGCAGCTTAAGGTTTTGATAGAGATCTTAGGCATCCTACCAAAATAGCATAAAATTATGGATAATATTGAGACACTGCCTTAAATTGAGAAAAAATTCATAGGAAATGGAATTTGATCATGCATTCTTAACTTCATAAAATGAATCTTGCGGGATGAAAATCAATTAGGTGTTAAATGCTACTATAAAATTTAACGGGTTTTAAACAATTTACAAATTGGACGTCATGTTGCAAGAGCTCTGGGATGGCCATCATGATTAGATCGGTGCCCTTCTGGTAGTCCAATCTCCCAATGAAGCCAATCTACAAGTCCAACAACAATTGATAACAAAGATGACAAGAACAGCTTTTCAAGGAGAAACAAAAATCAACTAAGAGTTCCTATTAACCAATGGGCATTCTGGCCTAATGGCAAAGCCTAGTTCCTTCTGCAATGCAGCCTTGCATTTTGCCTGCGATTGGATATCATGATGAGAAGTACGCTATCTGTCTTTTAGACATTCACAATTAATGAAGCAATATACAAAACCAGAATTTAGCATATCTAGTACTTTTCCAGAGAGATTGTCGACAGAATAGTGAAATGGGATGTGTTTGTCAAAAGCAGGATCCCATTCAGCAACATCAACACCATTTGTGATTCCTGGTCAATAAATGAAGGTCAAATGAAATCATAATCCTCATCCATAAGGCGCCATTGGGATCAATTTTGTTTTATGTTTTCGATTTTTCTTTTGTTTTTAAAAACGTGTTTGTTTGGTGTGCTTCTTACATATGCCTATTTTTTTGTTTCTAAGAACAAATTAACATGTTTTTTAAAATACTAAAAATAACATTTTGGTGTTTCAAGTATTTACAAAAATAATCATATCTTAATCAAACATGTTTTGTTTCAAATCAAAACATAAACATAAGAAAATAAAAATAATAAATAGAAAACAAGAAACAAAAAAAATTCCCAAACAGTTCCTTAACCTTCCATGAAAAAAGAAGTACAAGGAGAGACAAATCACCATTCAGAACGGTCTTTCGGTTACTTAACAAGTCTTCAAGGCCGCAACCACCTTCACTAGTTGTTATTTCCCATGCATAACCCTGTCATTAGATGTCAAAATTTCTATATGCATAAAGAAAATTATCTAAATCACTTGTAAATATTTAGACCCAAAAATTCTTTAGTGGAGCCAAATGGCAAAAGCATCTTAAAGTAGTATGTTAAACTCACCTGACTTACTGTAACTATCCGATCAGCTGTAACAATAGCGCCCTTTAGAATATTTACAGTCTCGCCCTTGTCAAGTGCATGTGTTCGGGCCCAAGTGGGAAACACCCATTCTACAGCCCCATACCACTCTGGTGGCAACCCCAAGTTGGGGTACGTAGCTGCTGGCTCCACCCCCTTGCATGGATAGCATGCAATAGGTCAAACATTAAGTGGCAATATATATACCAATGATAGGCGAAAACATACATTATTAGTGTACCTGATGTGCTAAGTTGTGTATAACAAGAATGCTGCGGGCAAATTTATAAACACCATGAGGACGATACTTCGACGCCAAAAGTCTGAAAAGCAAGATAAAAAAATGTTGGACAAGTCTATCAAATAAAGTAGTTGAAAATCATTAAATAATCAAGCGGACTTGCATATAACAAAAGTTAGATGGGAAACTTTAATATTCTATGAAGAGACATTAATTTCTGATACCATAATCATACTCCTCCTTATAACCTCAAATTATGCTAGGCAAGAAGTATTAATTGTCAAGTGCCAGAAGAATAGTTCATCACCACTGAAAAGCTACTTTGATGGTGGAAGCCTGACCTTCATTCGTAAGTGTCAGAAGCATCGCACCAAAATAACTAGGGGGAATAAATGGTTGAAAAGCTATAAGGAATTACCATTTCAATGGCCAATAAATTGTATGTTTTGGGTTCAATAAAAACAAATCTACTGCTTATCTTCACAATAAATCCAGGTTAAGAACATATAAAACGATCAAACCCTACAAGCTAAAAATATATAGTCATTATGCCTAGATTCTCCAAGTGAAAAAGATATAAAGAAAAAAAGGTTTTTGTGCATCAGTCAATCATGAACTTAAGACAGAACATATAAGAAATAGTTTTGCCACCTACATTGGAACTAGACCGGCATGCCAATCATTAACGAGGAATAGGCAGTTCTGTCCATAAGTATAACCCCCTAATGGCAGTACTAAGGGAGCCTCGCAAGCGGCATGGCATAGTACCGTGAACCTAAACTGCACAGTGAAACCAAATCATTAGCACACCGAAAGGGCTATTATATAGTCCAAAGCAAAAACTTTCTTGATGAATAGAGATACCTGATTATCTCCAAAAGACCCGTTTTCATCACTATATGGGTTCCCGGGTCTGTGATAAGAAGGATGGTCAACAAAAACCTGAACCATAAATATTTTGATAAAAAAAAACAAGAATTTAAATTAAGCAGACTAGCAATTAAATTATTAGAAACAGGATATTACTAAAGCAAAGTACATACAATATGCAAATGGTAAACATCCATAATACTTGGCATAGTAAGATCAATTAGACATTTCCCAACTCAATGATAATGAAGAAACAATAAGAGTTCCAACAAACACTGAGGGTTCAGCAAAGTTAACAACATAAACGATCAATGAATCAGTTGGAAAAAAAAAGTTAAATCATTCCTTGTCCATGCATAAAGTCATAACTTGACAGTATCATTATTGATAAATTGTTGATATATTATAGCTTGTTTCTTTCCTAAAAGGTGAATGTTAAAGCAGAAAAACATATGAAATGGAATGTTGAAAGATATAAGGAAAGGCAATCACCCAATCAACACCAGCCCTGTACTCATGAAAGAAAGCAACCTCTGGCTGTCCTCCAAAGCAAGAAACCTTTATTCGGACCCCCGTATCAAAAGCAGCGGAATATTTTTCATCTGAGGTGCCATTTAGATATCTTGGAGACACTACCATCACACGGTGAAAACGAGCGGCAAGAGCAATAGGTAAAGAACCACACACATCCGCAAGGCCGCCTGTTTTTGAATAAGGAGCAGCTTCGGAAGTAACAAAAATAATGTTGCGCTGCACATTAGTTAGAAGCTTCTTTTCTTTGTTGTTATCTTCTTCTTCTTCTTGTTTTATGGTAGCAAATGTTTCAGTTGCAATACCTGCCTTTTCAGTGGCACATGGAATATAAACTTCAGGGTTCCCTACACAATTTGTTTGATTATAATAAGCTGTTTAAAAAGAATACCAAGCAATTGAGAATTAAAAATTGGAGGTCGATACAAAAGTTCAACTATACTGCAATCCAAACAATCAAGTTGGTTAGGGAGGTCAAGGAAAAAATGGAAATTTTGTATAAAATTTCTTGTACTTAATTATCTTGTGGAAATAGAAAATAGTTTTACGAACTTATGAACAAGGACAATAGTTTACCCTATTTTGTAAGATGGAAAGTATAATTCTTAAAACCATGGCACATATGATAAGGTTTCTTAATACTCTAGCAAAGATAACGTAGTTCTTAAAACCCTAAGAAATACATCTGAGTTATTTGTAACTCTGGTCTGGTATTACTACAGAATTTATTATGAAAGCATGTACTGCTTACAAGGTTCGTATATGAACCCAAAAAAAGCACAACACGTTTTTGATGTCCTCTGCAGTTCAGGTAGCTTATTGAAATCATGGGTTTTATGAAATCCAACTATCCATACTACGATTTTGAAATACCTCATCCTCCCTCCACACATCCCATGCACTTTTGGTGAAGAGATTACATGAATTTTGACCTGAAAATGGTAAGAAAAGATAAAAGGTAGATGGGGAAAGATGAATGCAAGGTTTAAGAAATGGGGGAGGGAGTTAATTAGTTTTTGGAGATAGGAAAGGTATGTTGGAGAAACACAGAAGTAAAAGCTTAATGGGAAAAACAATGTTTAATGCAAATGAGGGTATTTTATTAGATTTTTTTAATTCAATTAATAAGGTTGGTAGGGGTTGAGGGCAAGCCAACACAAGGAAAGTTTACAGTCAGACTTGTGAAATATGATAGGCTTTTAAGTGGTGTTGAGATGGGATGGGTTACTTTAGGCTAGGTATATAGTAAACTATGATAGTGGATTAAGGAAAAGAAGAGTGGTCTTTAAAAAGGGAAGAAATGACAAATACAATAATCCACATGAGACCTGAATTTGTTTGAATCAGAAAAGCAAAGGAACAAAAACAACTTAGAATACAATTGAATTCAGTGGAGAGTCAGAGCACCATATTAGTAACAATGGTTCCAAATCTCATGCAAATCTAGATTGATTTGATATGGAAACTAAAGTATATAGTAAGCAACTTAATATAAAAAAACAATAAAAAAAATTAATATTTTAGCACTTAACTAACCCGCAGAAATGTCAAATGAACTCAATATGATGTAAAATCTGAAGTGTTTAGATATAATACAAGAAATGTTGTTTCCAAAAGGAGGTTTAGTTAGGGAAAAAAAATAAAAACAACATGTTTTCACAAGTAACATTGAAAATGGTAGACACTAAGATTTTAGCAAAAACCTATTCCAAATTTTAGAAACCGTGCTTAATTTAATAAGAAAATGATTAAGATAGCAAGTACAACAATGACAACAATAATAACCAAGCTTTTATCCCGCAAAATTGGGTCGGCTACATGAGTCANACCAAGCTTTTATCCCCCAAAATCGGCTACATGAGTCCTTTTTCTCCATTGTGTCCTATTGAATGTCATATTTCATTTTATTCTAATAGATTAATATCATTTTTTATATAACATGCCCAAGTCTCTTTAGGCCTATCTCTACCTTTCTTACCAAAAGTTAAAACTAAAACATCTACTTTATTAACAGGATCATCAGATGATCAACGCTTAATGTGACCAAACCAACTAAGATGACTCTCTCTAATCTTATCAGCCACAAGAGCCCAACATTTTCACAGGTATATTCATTTCGTAATTTTTCTTTAAGTGAAAAGTCACTCATCCACCCAAGCAATCTCATCTCGGTAACGCTTAACTTAGTTTTATGCTTCTGTTTTATAGGACAACATCCTGCACCAAAATACATTGCAAGTGTCACCACCATCTTATAAAATTTTCCTTTAAATCTAAGCGATACCTTTTTATCACACAATAGGCCTTATGTGTTCCTCCACTTCAACCATCCAACATGAATTCTACTAATAACATCCCCAACTATATCACCATCATTTTAAACAATAAACCTAAGATATCTAAAAATTCACTACTTTTGAATGACTTGATCATCCATTACTACAACCGCATCACTAGATCTACTATTACTAAAATTACATTCCATGTATTCTNATGTATTCAGTTTTAGATTTACTTTTATCAAACAATGACTCGTGGCAATTTAAAATGGATAGTACACCAATGATCAAGCCAAACGAGATAAACTAGCGATCAAGTCCATTTTCAACCTAAGACATAAAGCTTGTGAAGAGTCTGCAAACATACTTCAACTATCATATCTATAAGTAAACAAAAACTCCGTGTGCTTTAACAATCTTCCCATATATGAGAACTCTCTGCATAATCCGTTACTACGTGATAAAAGAAGGCTCCAACAAGTGCTTACTCAACAACATGGATGCATCATAGGACTCAACCCAGCTTTTGAACCTCACTCAATGGTGATAAATGGCTGCCAAGAAACATGAAAACCACAGACTGCGTAAATCACTCAAATTCCAACCAAAACACTGATTGTGACACTCAAATTCCAACCAACCCAGCTTTATGAAGGTTGAACTGGAAGAAAACTTATGTTTGGTTAAATACTGCAATGCTCTAACTAGCTTTCTACCCTAAAGTTTA
Organism: Phalaenopsis hybrid cultivar; assembly: GCA_002079205.1. Taxonomy (NCBI): domain Eukaryota; kingdom Viridiplantae; phylum Streptophyta; class Magnoliopsida; order Asparagales; family Orchidaceae; genus Phalaenopsis; species Phalaenopsis hybrid cultivar. The sequence goes on along the minus strand of JXCR01138265.1, from coordinate 46,284 downwards.
ATAAGTAGTAAGAACCATTTAGAAGTTCTATTCCGACATATTTTTTTAATTATTTGACGTAGAATTAAACCTAAAATCCCAACTACAACATAAATTGATATAATCATAACAGCATACTACGACAGGTATATAAGCATAATACATCAAATTAAGTAAGCATCTTAAATCGCAACACAAAATATTTAATGGAAAAAAGATCACTTTTATTCATAACATCCATTTCTCGTTATTCTTAGGAGCTACATCCAAATCAACTGTTTCATTGAGGTGGAGGGGTCCTTTCTTCTTGCCGTTCTGCATCACTCACTCTCCGGAAGGTTACCTGGTTCATCTGTTTCTTTGACTTGGAGTAGCCTCTTCTCCTTCTTCTCTAAAACACATTTCATCGGCTGCAAGCATGGGAGTCTCTGGCTGGAAAATCCGGCCTCCGCCCGCACCGTACGTCGACGCCGCACCGCTGGGCTAGAAAGCGAGAGCGCAACAGAGAACTGGGCCGTGTAGAACGGACGCAGAGCTTCCATTTAAATAGAAGGAGAGAGAATCGAAGTAAAAATGCTTGGAAAACAAAGATATACGTTAGGGAGACGGAGAAACAGACGGTGGGCTACGCTGAGAAAATGCCTGGTTGGGTTTATATCAGTGAAGATCTATGAACCGATAAGCAGCAACAAGACAACACAATTTTTAGAATTTTATATATAAGGCTGTTAACTTGACTCGGTGTTGGTGAACAGCTAGAATTTGTTAGGCAATCAACGAGTCAAACACGAATAATTTTTTAAACTTGAAATGCAAACGAGCTGAACACGATCAAAAGTTTGTCCGCTCATATTCGGNATATATATATCTGTGTGTGTGTGCGCGCGTGTGCGTGTGTGCGGGTGCGCATATATATGACGGCAACCTTTACTCTGCTAAGGTTTTGGGAACTATGGTTATGCGGCTCTTTCTTCCTTTGTTTCCTATAAATTGTTGTGCTTTTATTGTCTTTGATGTACTTGTGTTTCTACTCACATTTACCCCATGGTGGGGTATTTTTTTGTCCCCTTTTGAACTAGTATGTTACTATTCCATTGGATTGGCTCTCCTCTGTTTCTTGTTTCCAATTCAAGTTGGTGTTTCTTGCTCCCTTGTCCTTCTTAATTGATCATGGATGCTTCCCTGCAAAAAGCTGACCACAACTATGTGGGTAAAACTTCTTACGCTGCAATCACTTCTTCTAATGGATTGCATGGTGACATACTGGTGTTCCCTCAATCCTACCATGATGCTTTGAAGGGTGATGGGGAAAGCTATCTTTTTAAGAAAGGCACAAAAAAGGGGGGTAAACACGCCCTCATCTTTCCAGAATCTGAAGTCTCTGTTCTCTCAACCAAATGCAATTTTTTCTTTGATTGGAAAACTCCAATTGGCTCATCCCAAAAAGCATTTTATCAAAAAAAAACCTTTGATGACTTCAAGCTATCAAGTTACTGGAAAGTGGGCTTATTTAATGGCAGAAATATCATGATACATTTGTCCAATGAGAAAGATTATGCATGAATCTTTTTTTCCAAAAAGCTCATTACTATTGATGCCATTCAGATGAAGTTGTTAAAGTGGACACCCGAGTTCGATCCTGGCAAAGAACTCCTCATTGTCCTAATCTGGTTTAAACTCCCTGGTTTGAAGCTTCATTATTTCAACCATAAAGTACTCTTCTCAATTGGTGTATTACTGGGTAGGCCTATGAAGCTTGATATATCCACTTTTAATCTGTCAAGACCCTCTGTAGCTCGAATCCTTGTGGAGAGGGACATCACTATTCCCCCCATTGATGAAGTCTGGTTAGGTGCTAACCAAAATGGTTATTGGCAACCTATTGTTATGGAGCAGAAGCCATATTACTGCTCCCACTACAAGATGTTTGGCCACACTGATCAAAAATGTTTTAAACTCCACCCATTATTAAAACTTGTCAAGAACACTCATTTGCCAAATGCAACATCTCATCCTCCTCCTGTTGTCTTGCCTGAAATGTCACTTTATAGAGAGCTGTTGCCTGAAGCGTCATTATATAGAGAGGCGGTGCCTGAAGCTCCAGAGCCTAAAAACAGCTTAGAATTAAATAACTTGGCTCCTGAAGCGTCAGATTGGTGCCTAAAGCGCCAGAGACGACACTAGATGAATTAAGGAGGTTCAGAATGAATTTTGCGCTAATTTTGAAGGGCACAAATGTTTCAAACACCCCTAGAGTGATTCAATATATCTATACGCTTTCGAAGATTCTCTAATGAAAGGATATGTCTCTTGAATCAATGGACATGTCTTTTGTAATTCAAAAGGTTTGCTTTTAGATATAATTTTGGAGGAAATTCTAAATTTTTTTTTAGGGAGGTAGCCTCTAATAAAAGAGAGGGAAGTCTCGGGCAAAAAAAGTGTTCGTGTGGCCTAAGAGAGAAGAGAGAGAGGCGAGTAAGAGAGAGAGGGAAGGACTTGGAGATTTTCTTCTAAGATTGTAAGAGGAGAGGGAAAGTGAAAGATTTCTTCTTCATTACACTTCCAAGAGAGAATTGATAGTGCTTGTAAAGAGAGAAAGTTCTTAAGGAGAACTTCTAGGAATTGCTTGGGAAGGATTGTGAGATAAGTTGTATTGTATTTCTTTATTTTGTAAACTTATTTTTGTATATTAAATCCGTGTTTTGTCGTAACCTTCTCTTGAATTTTGAGTAGTCTTTTTTATCCTTGTTTTTACTCTGAGATATGGTTTTGTGAAGAATTGATTTTATTTTATACAGTTTTAAATGTAAAACATTTGTGATAATTTATACTCTGATCTTCATTTATTTTTCGATCTGACCAATTGAAATGTTAAAATGTGTTGAGAAATATTTGATCTGAAAGGGTTATAATTTCTACAACATGGTAAGAGTCACATTCAATTTCATGGGTGAGGATGTTATCCATGGGGTTGAGTACAAATAAAAAGGAAAATATTCTTTTTTGGATGAAAAAATGGAGATTTTAAGTTGACAAATTAAAATCCCAAATTTGGTCTAGTTGATTGGAAACTAATGTGAGATTGTTATCCCTCAGGCGAGGAAAAAGTGGGAGCTCTAGATTGAGAGCTGATATCCTCCCAACCTAACCACGAAATTAGGGACCAAACTCTAGATTAGTCAATGTTTTTTAGGCACTTGAAAAAGGGTAAAGAATAGGATTGATCCTACTTGACACAATACATATATATATATATATATATATATATATATATATATATATATATATATATATATATATATATATAAATGATTTNTTATATATATATATATATATATAAATGATTTAATTTCTTCACAATCCATATACTCATTGTAAAGGAGAATGATATTTTCTTAAATTTGAACTCTTCGTCACAGAAATTTTGTTTAGCTTTTAGAATTTTAATTTTGAAGTTTAGCAATTAGTTAAGTTATCTTAGTTCTTTTAACTGCATTTTATTAAGTGTAAACTCAATTACTTTAGATTTCAATTTTGTACTTATATTTTGAAGTTTAAATTGTGTTTTACATTATAGTCAAAAGAATTTATTCTTAAGAATGTACAACTTCCCTATGGGATCAATATATATGACTCCATTAGAGCCCTTTATTACTTGAACGGTGCGTATACTTGTGTTATTATTACGGGTTTGGTAGTTTAAAGATTTTAAAAGATAAAATTATTTTTACTAAAGTTATTTCTATTTGAATTTGAATTGCATATTTATTATTAGCACTATCGCGTGTGTGCTTTGTAATATTGAAAAATACTTCCAAAAATAATTCACAACAAAAACCGCGCATCAAGTTTTTGACACCGTTGTCGGGGAAGTAATGGAAAGCAACGGTAAATTTTTTTATAATTTAGAACGTTTTATTTGAACTGAAAAACTGTTTGTAGTTTAATTTGAATATTTTCAAACTTTAGTGTGTTTGCTTACTTTAATTGCTTATTGTGTTTGTTTATGCGTAGTTTAAGATCAGAAAATTTAGTACCTTACGATTCAGAGTTAGAAAGAACAAATAAAAAAAATTGAAAAAAAAAGAGAGATGATTCTAGCGTAATGGCTTACAACTCAAGTAATTTTGGAAATAAACATCATTAGAGACCTTTAATAAATTTTGTTAATCCTACAACAGATGAAATTCATTTGAGTATACAAAATCATGTTATAGCTGTCAATTCATTTGAGCTTAAAATTGCTATTATACAAATAGTACAAAACTATCAATGTGGGGGAACACCAACTCAAGATCCTAACTTACACCTTCCTAGTTTTCTAGAATTGTGTGCTACATGTAAATATGATGAAGTGTCAAATAATGTTGTTAGACTTAGACTTTTTCCTTTTTCATTAAGGGATAAAGCTAAGATGTGGTTAAACACGTTAGCACGTGGATCTATCAGAACTTGGAGAAACGTATCACAAAAATTTTTATCTAAATATTTCTCACCCTAAAAAATTGTTAAGCTTAGAAATAATATTACATCTTTTTGTCAGTTCGAAAGGTAATCAATTTATTAAGATTGAGAAAGATTTAAAGAACTCCTTATGAAGTGTCCATACCATGCATACCAGATTGGTTAATAATTCAAACTTTTTATAATGGATTGGTTGGATCTCTTAGATTGATAATTGATGCTGCTGCTGGTGGATCATTAATGTAAAACCATTCGATGAAGCATATTTGTTAATTGAAGAGATGACTACTAATAATTTTCATTGGGCATCTGAAAGAGTAAATCCAAGAAAATAGCTAGTATTCATGATTCAGATGCAATATTTATATTGACTGCCCAAATAGCTGTTATATGTAGAAGATAGATCAATATGTAATGAATTATTAATAGACACCACATGTGTTTGAGGAAAACTCATTGGGAAAATTGGTAGAATATCAATCTTCTTATGAGACTTTAAATGCAATAAATAATCGTTGTAACAATTCTTATGCCAATTATTATAATCTTGGTTGGAGAAATCATCCAAATTTTAGTTGGAGTAATAATAACTCTAATGTTGCAAATCCTCAATGGGGAAACAATGATGCAAACCCATTGAGAAACTCCAACAATCAATGAAATCCAAATTATAAACTTTATTAACCTCTAGGTTTTAATAGTAATTGGCACAGTCAGGAGAAGAATTCATCAATGGAAGAATTAATACTGCAAATGAGAATTCAATTACAAAGTCAAGAAGCTTCAATTAGAAACATGACAAATCAGCTAGGATGTATTACTACTACACTTAGCAATAGACCTCCAAGAATGTTGCCTAGTAATGTTGAAGTAAATTCTAAAGATCAGAAAAAAGAGTAGATTAAGGCTATTCAACAGAGAAGCGGAAAAGAATTGGAAACCAAAGTTCAAAAAGAAGTGGAAGTTGAAGTTGAGAAAGAAGAGGTAGAAAATGAAAAATCTGGTGAAGATTTTTATTTTGAGTCAGAATGTCCTATTAAACTAATAAAAATCACTGTAGAAAGACCACCACCTCCATTTTCTCAAAGATTGAAGCAGAAAAACCAAGATAACAAATTTTCAAAATTTTTGGAGATATTGAGGAAATTAATTATAAACATTCTATTTGTTGAAGCTTTGGAACAAATGTGAAGTTATGTAAAGTTTATGAAGGATATATTTAACAAGAAAAAGAAGTTTGTAGACAATGAAACTGTTGCACTTAGTGAGAAGTGTAGTGCTATAATTCAGAAGAAGTTTCCTAAAAAACTTAAAAATCCTGGTAATTTTACTATTCCTTGTGCTATTTGGCGAAAGATATTTTGGAAAAGCTTTATGTGATATAGGAGTCAGTATTAATCTTATGCCTCTATCAATTTTTAGAATGTTGGGTTTAAGAGAAATTTCACCTACAACTGTAATGCTTCAGTTAGCTAATTGTTTAATTACCTACCTACAGGAGTTATAAAAGAAGTTTTGGTAAAGATTGATAAATTTATCTTTCCTGTGAATTTTATCATATTAGATATGGAGGAAGATAAAGAAATTCATATCATTTTAGGAAGACTATTTCTTGCCACTGGAAGAGCATTGATAGACGTGCAGAAAGGAGAACTAACTATGAGAGTTAATGATCAAGAGGTTACGTTTAATATTGCAAAATCAATGAGATACCCTACAAAAGAGCGAGACATTGAATGCTTCAGAATATATATTAATGAATATTTAAGCCATAAATATTTTATGAAGACATTTGAAAAGATAATTGAAAAAGAATATTTGGAATATGAAGATAAGGATAAAATTTAAGATGAATCTATGGAAGTGAGTAATGAAGATTTGGATTATGTTCAGGAACAATTTGAATTGTTAGATCCTACAGAAAATAACGAGAATTTGATTTTATCTATTGAGAAACTTCCTGAACTAGAAATGAAAACACTTCCTACACATTTAAAGTATGCATTTTTATGAGATTTATCCATATTACCTGTTATTGTATGCTCATAATTAACTGATATGTAAGAAAAAAAATTGATGGAAATTTTGAGAAGATATAAGAAAGCCTTTGGATATACATTAGCTGATATTAAAAGAATCAGCCCTTCAGTTTGTATGCATAGAATTTTATTGGAAGATCATCATTAACCAAGAGCTGGTCCTTAAAGGATATTGAACCCTATGATGAAAGAAGTTTTCAAGAAAGAGATTTTAAAATGGTTAGATGTTGGAATAATATATCCTATTTCAGACAGTGCTTGGGTGAGTCCAATTCACTGTGTTCCTAAGAAAGGAGGTGTGACTGTTGTGATAAATGAGAATAATGAATTAATACCAACAAGACAAGTCACTGGATGGTGAATCTGCATAGATTATAGAAAATTAAATTCGGCCACCAGGAAGGATCACTTTCTTTTACCATTTTGGTATAGATGATGGATAGACTGACTGGGCTCAGATATTTTTTGATTTCTAGATGAATATACCAGTTATCATCAAATACTTACTACTCTAGAGGATTAAGAGAAAACAACGTTCACTAGTCCTTATGGATCTTTTGCTTTTCAGCGAATGCCCTTTGAATTATGTAACGCACCTGTAACATTTCAAAGATGTATAATGTCAATTTTCAGTGATTTAATTGAAATAGGGATCGAAGTCTTTATGAACAATTTTTCTGTATTTGGAACTTCATTTGATACATGTCTAAATTATTTAGAGAAAGTTCTAGATCGATGTGAAAAGACAAATCTCGTGTTAAACTGGGAAAAATGTTAATTTATGGTAGCAAAAGAAATTATACTTGGGCATAAAATTTCAGAAAATGGCATAGAAGTAGCTCTTGCAAAAATACATGTTATATCTAACCTACCTCCACCTACTACTGTAAGAGAAGTTAGGAGCTTTTTATGATATGCCAGTTTTTATAGGCGATATATTAAAGATTTTTCAAAAATTACAAAGCCTTTATGCCAACTTCTAGAAAAAGATACAAAATTTGATTTTAATCAAGAGTGCCTTAAAGCCTTTGAAACATTGAAAGAAAATTTAATAATTGCTCCTATAACTATTTCACCTGATTGGGAAAAACTTTTGAACTAATGTGTGATGCAATTGATTATGTAATTGGAGCTTTTTTTAGGGCAAAGATATGACAAAATTTTTAAAGTTATATACTATGTTAGTAAAACTCTTAATGATGCTCAAATTAATTACACCACTACTGAAAGAGAGTTATTAACCATTGTTTATGCTTTTGATAAGTTTAGATCATATCTAATTGGAGCTAAATATGTTATGCATATTGATCCAAACTATATATATATATTTGTAAAATGTGATGTATGTGATTATATGCTTAATTTCCTTAATAGTTATTCTTAATTTGCAATAAAGCCAAAAACTTGATCCCGAGCAAAAGCTAGGTAATTTTTCAACTATCATGCAAAGAAGAATCCAATTATAATTTTAAATATGGGATATTACGCAAGTATGCATATTGTTATCAAGTAATATAAGACTTTCTGATTAAGTCCTGAATATCGAACCCACATGCAAAATATCTATATGCTTTTTAGGAATTTAGAAAAATTAGATGACAAAAATCTACTTAGCAAAATATTCTTACTTAAACTTAAGATACTAAATAAGAATGTAAATTCAACTCTATTTGTAATTTTTTGGTTTATGAAAATAAAGTAAGCAACTAATTAACTTAACTAAATACTTGCATGATGAATGTGATATAAATAAAATATCTTTTTCCTTATCATGAATCAGTAGTAAGTAGAGAAATTTTGTTGTAGAAGTATTCTAAATGTATTGTGCAAAATAGGAACAATAATATTATTTACCCTTACTAAAGATGTTATAAAGAACATTGGCTAATCTATAGTTTGAATAGTCTTGAAGACCGACTAGGTAGGGAAGATACTAGCTCTCACTATAGAGTTCTCTCTTCTCCCTCCACCTGGGGGCTAACATCTCATATAAAAACCTAAAACTATAAATAAAATTGGGGACTTTAGCCTGTCACTCTAAAGTCCTATAATCTACACCTTTGAAAAGTTTATTTCCCTACTTATTTGCACTCAACCCCATGAACTACATTCTCATCAAAGAAATCAATATGTGATTCTAACCATTTATTGACTTAGACAATAGCATCTTGGATCTTACACAACATATATTAACATTTTAATTGGCCAAATCAGGAAGTAAATGAAATACAAGGTTTCAAATCATAACAACTTCTTCCAATAATGAAGTCTAATACTTCACACAACTTCCTTTCAACACTTAATAACTTATCATTTTAAGAAAAAAGATAAGGAAAACTCCTCAGAATCCATGAAAAAAACAAGCACACATGAGTTTAAAAGTAGAAATCATGCACACAAATAAGAAATCTAAATTAAAACCAAGTGCAGTTACAAAGATAAACACTTATCTCAAATCGTCTCCACCAAATGTCTTGAAGTTCCTTTGAATTCTCTTTATTCACTTACAATACAAGCTAACACTTAGAATAAAAAGAAAGGTTGCCGGCAGCGGTTGACAACTTGGATGGATGATGATTGTAAATTTTATGGATGGCTGGCCCCCTCTCTTGAAAAATCTAAGTCTTTTCTTATAAAAATCCAAGGGGTGCCTGTGTCTCTTCAAAAAGGTGTCTCCATTCAATGAATCTTCTAGAAGTTGCCTCCTCAAAAGCCAATTGAATGAACTTTCATGTCCATGGGCCATTTCCCATGGTTTTTACCAAGGGTTGCTTCAAACACCTCTTCAAATATCCGCTACAATTAATATTTCATCTCATAACTACTTCTGGTGCTTAAATGCGGGGTACCTGGTGCTTAGGTCCTGCTCCTCTGGCGCATAGGTGTCAATCCCAGGCGCTTAGATGCCCCAGTTCGTTTTTACATCTTTCTTCATTTTTGCTCCAATTTTTCACTCATTTTAGCATTTTGCATCCATTTGATTGTACTTGAAAGAAAAACACACAAATATCTTTTATTAAAGCACAATATCTAAAAAAAATAGGTAAAAAAATGTGCATAAAAATACTTTATATTTTAGGTGTATCACATACTGACCACTTGACTATTAAATATCTGATGTAAAAGATGGATGCGAAATAAATATTAATTAGATGGGTACTTCTGATGCAAGAATTTGATTTTGTGGTAGTCAATAGGAAATTGATTGATAATCAAATTGTTGATCATCTATCTAAGCTGGAATAGGAAGAAACACTTGTTTTAGAAAAAGAAATTAATGAAACTTTTTTCGATGAACAACTTTATGTTGTTAAAGGATGGGAAATATTGTGGTATGCTGATATTGTGAATTATATTGTTAGTTGTATTTTACCATTTGGACTGACAAAATAATAAAAAAGAAGTTCATTCATGATGCAAAATCTTACTTTAGGGATGACCCATATTTATATAAATAATGCAAAGATTTTTTCATGAGAAGATGTGTTCATTATAAGGAAATTCAAGAAATTATCCAAAACTATCATGATTCAGAATTTGAAGGTCATTTTGGGAATGATAGAATTGTTCATAANATATATATATATATATATATATATATATATATATATATATATATATATATATATATATATAAGCATGTGATCAGTGTTAGAGAGTAGGTAATAGTTCAAAAGGAAATGAAATACCTCTAAGTTTTAATTTGGAAGTTAAAATTTTTTATGCATGGGGATTAGATTTTATGAGACCATTATACCTTCATTTGGAAATGTATATATATTGATTGCAGTGGATTTTGTGTAAAAATGAATTGGAACAATGGCCTTACCTTGCTGTGATGCTTAGAATGTTTCAAAATTTTTAATCAAAAACTCTCTTACAAGATATGGAATGCCGAGAACAATCATTACCGATGGAGGATTTCATTTTAGGAATGCAAGAATTATTAAGTTGGTGGTAAATTTAATATTATGCATAGGATTGCAATTGCTTATTATTCTTAGACTAGTGGTTTAACAGAAGTATCTAATCGTGAAATCAGAGGAATTTTATAAAAAACTGTCAATCCTAATAAAATGGATTAGTCTGCTAGATTAGATATTGTATTATCTTACAGGACAGCTTATAAACACCTATAGAAATGTCCCCATATAGATTAATTTTGGGAAGACTTGTCACTTACCAGTAGAATTGGAGCATAAAGCCTAATGTGCTATTAAGGAGTTCAAATTTAATTTAAAAGTTGCTGGTCAGAAAAGATTATTACAATTGAATGAGTTTGAAGAAATTAGGAATGAATCTTATGATAAGGCTGAAGATAATAAAAAAAGAATTTGAGCTTGGACATAAAGTTTTATTATACAATCAAGATTAAAATTATTTTCTGGAAAACTGAAGTCTATGTGGAAAGGGCCATTCATAATTGTAGAAGTCTATCCCTATAGAGCTATTAATATTGAAGATCCAAAGACTGGAAAGATATTTAAAGTGAACGGACACAGATTGAAACCGTATTTTGATTGTCAAAGACCGACTTTTAAAGAGATTTTAATGTTGGGTCACCCAAAGTAAAGCCTGGGAATGTTGGGTTGATGACAATAAACCAAGGGGCTTTTTGGAGGCAAACAATATTTATCGTTGTTTATTTTGCTTATCTACTTTTGTTTGGAGTGTTATTTACACACACACACACACACACA